>CM017322.1:39540120-39666560 GCA_006937295.1 Carpinus fangiana
AACTTAAGTCCAACTTTAGTCTAACTTTTCTATTGAGTTTTAAAAAAGAAACTGATGTGGAGGAGAGAGAGAGCCTTAAATTAAAGAGAGAAAGAGAAATTTAACTTAGAAGTTGGGCCAAAGTTGGACTTAAGTTATGCCTGTATCAAACCTCATTATCATTACCCTTGTTTAGCATCACAAACAATCAGGATTAATATAAAATTGATGAAAAAAAAAGAAAAGGATTAATATAAAGGGTTAAATACTTAATTAGTCTATAGGGTTTAAAAATTATATTTTTTCCTCCTTAGAGTTTGAAAAGTGACTAAATTAGTCCTTATGGTTTTAAAAAGTGATCAAATTAATCATTCCGTTAGTTGACTGTTAGTTAACTTAACGGACTGACGCATGAACCAATTAAAAGTTGACACCTGACCACCTAATTAAAATTTTCATTTAAAAAAAATATTTTTTTCAGAAACAAAAAAGAGAGAAAAAAAAAACTTGGGGTGGCCAACACCACCCCCTTGGCTAGATGTTCTTGTTGAGGTTGCAGAGCAGATCGGCGAGGCCCCAGATTCGTTGCACCTTCAAAGGAACGCGTTGGTTTATGAGGTGGTGAGAATGGTGGGTGAAGATTACAAGCTGGTTCAGTCGGAAATCTTGCTCTGAGTTTCAGAACTCGGAAATAGAGCGGAAAATATGAGTTACGGCGAGTTGACTCGTGTGGTAAACATGTTGAAAAGGTTTGAGGATTACAAAGCGAGGTTGTAGTTGTTCGCAAATCGAAAGAGGAATGATGGGTTATGGGAATTGATTGGCGAGATGAAGATGAAGCTCCTTATGATGATCGGCAAGATGGAGGAAATTAGGCTGGTAATGGTGAGGATGAGAAGGAGAGATGATGGAGGTAGTAAGTCAACGCCGTTCAGAAATCCGTTTGCTCCATGGGGGCCACCCTCTGGTGGCCAAGCCACCCCCAAACCACCATTGGGGGTGGTTTTGGCCTCCCCAAGTTTTTTTTTTTCTGTTTTTTATTTTTTCTCAAAATATTTTTTTCTGATTTTTTTTTAAATAAAAAATTTAATTAGATGGCCATGTGTCAATTTCTAATTGGTCCATGTGTCAGTCCATTAAGTTAACTAACGGTCAATTGACGGAATGACTAACTTTGTCACTTTTTAAAACTACAAGGACTAATTTGGTCACTTTCCAAACTTTAAAAAGGAAAAAATAAAGTTTTGAAACCCTAAGAACTAATGAGGTATTTAACCCTAATATAAAATATTGGACGGTTTGTACAGGCAAAAATTGAACCAAACTGTGACGTCAGCGCTGAGCCAGAATCAAGAAGTGGCCTGCAAGATTCAAAGGCCCTCATTAATTAAAGAGGCTCTCACTCTCGTTGGCTCAGCGAATACGTCAGCTACCCAAGACGGTAAATCCCACCGCGGACTCCACTACTCACTATATAATGCACTCGCACCCTTGAGCCCTATACACAGTCATCTATACGTACATTTTCCTCTCCATCGGAGCTAGTAAGCTAGGGTTTTTGTTACCATTGCAATTGTTAAAAGAGAGCAATGGCGAAATCACCAGAGCAAGAGCACCCCAAGAATGCCTTTGGATGGGCTGCCAGGGATTCTTCCGGTGTCCTCTCCCCCTTCAAATTCTCAAGAAGGTCCTCTTTCTCTCTCTCTCTTTCTCTCCAATCTTGTCTCATTCGTTTTTGTTTCAATCTAAAATTTTATTTCATTAAAAATGCAGAGGGTTGGAGGGGGAACGAACTCCGGTTTTCTTTGTTTGATTGATTTTCGTTTCATCTAAAATCTTGGTTCTTGAAAAATAAAATGGGTTGGATGATCGATCTTCTCGTTCTTTCTAAGAGCAAATCAAAATAAAACTGGATTCAAAATGTTATTAATTAATGTATGTTAGAATATATATATATATATATAATGCATCCATTTCATCAAGTACTGACAATGTTCTGAATTCTTGGTTAATTTGTGTGTTAAAAATGGCAGGGCAACCGGAGACAATGACGTAACATTCAAAGTTCTTTATTGTGGGATATGCCACTCTGACCTACACATGCTCAAGAATGAATGGGGCACTTCCTTCTACCCCCTTATCCCTGGGTATGCATGTTTCTACTATTTTCTATATTTATTTATGTCAATTTTTGTTTTTGTAAATTTTGGAGTATTTTGCATTTGAATTGTTTACTAGTTTAGTCTATGTTTAAAAAAATAAAAATAAAAAGATAGAAAAAGAATAGTAATGACCACATGAGGCAAATATATTGCATAGATTAATGCATACTACATAGTAATTACCACATAAATATTTCATAAATATTCAATATTCTTCAAAGGTAATGTTGGAACGGCTCCGTAAAATAAACGAAGTGGTTTGTGAGGAAAGGTACTTATCATTTGTGTGGCTCTTAAAGGTCCAAGCTTCAGGTTTCGTTCAACGACCAACGTACGAAGTGATTTAAGAGTCACACAAATGGAGCTTTGAGAGCCATACGTACACTGCACCTTTTTGTCTACAGCTCTCTGCTTGACGAATTCAATTTTCTCTGGGCTTACTTAATTGGTCTTTAGGCTATGTTTGGGAATAGTACGGGATGGAAGTGAGATGGTACTGTAGCAAGATGTGATTGATATGAAAGAAAAAAAATAAGAATGTTTTATATAAAAAAGTGAAAAATTTTGTTTTGTAGTGATTTTTTTATTTGAAAAGTGATAAAAAGTGATTGATTTGATGTAAAAAAGTAAGAATGTTGAAGTTGGATTTTAAGAAAAAAATCTGGAGAATGAAGCGAGTCTATGAACAGTATCGTTCCACTTGGGAATGGTACTGTTCACAAACATAGCCTTAGGGTAAATTGAATCTGCTGTGGATCATATTTAATAAAATGGAGATTATTAGTTTAAATTTTTCTCTCTTCTTTTTGTGGACATATAAAAAAAAATTGGTGCAGAACCAGATTTTTGTTTCGTATATATAATATTATAATATTATATTAAATCATAGTTTATCATAAAATCTTAAGTAAAATCATAAATAATTGATGCGACTGACTAAATTATAGTCAGAAAAGTGTTAACTTTCTTTAATCAAATGCGGATGCTGAATGGACCCAAAATATTAATGCAGCATTTCAATATGGACTTTCTAGTCTTTTTATTGTAACATATTTAAATCATGTCAACTAAATTGGATAGTATTCTAGGCACGAGATTGTGGGTGTAGTGACGGAAGTTGGGAGCAAGGTACAGAAATTCAAAGTTGGAGACAATGTTGGCGTAGGCTGCATGGTTGGAGCATGTCGCTCTTGCGGTGACTGTTCCAACAACCTTGAAAATTACTGCCCAAAAATGATCCTCACCTATGGCGGCAAGTACTACGACGGAACCACCACATATGGCGGCTACTCCGACATCATGGTTGCGGACGAGCACTTTGTGGTCCGTATTCCGGACAACCTACCGCTTGATGCCAGTGCTCCCCTCCTTTGTGCTGGGATTACTGTGTATAGCCCCTTGAAATATTATGGATTTGATAAACCTGGCATGCAAGTGGGTGTGGTTGGCCTTGGTGGGCTAGGCCATGTGGCTGTGAAATTCGCTAAAGCTATGGGAGTTAAGGTGACAGTGATCAGTACCTCACCTAAGAAGGAGAAGGAAGCTTTGGAACATCTTGGTGCCCACTCGTTTTTGGTCAGCACAGACCAAGATCAGATACAGGTATTGAAAAATTGATGAATGAATTTAATCATTTAATTTATATTTCTAAATAAAGTATATATATATAAGAGTTACCAATTATGTGTATTGTATCTAAGTTTCTGACTTTATCAACTGTATGTAGGCTGCCCTGGGCACATTGGATGGTATCATTGATACAGTCTCGGCAAAGCATCCTCTCCTGCCTCTAATGGGCCTGTTGAAGTCACATGGAAAACTTGTCATGGTTGGTGCACCAGAGAAGCCACTAGAGCTACCGGTCTTTCCTTTGCTAATGGGTAAGCATATATATATATATATAAGGCATTTAACAATTTTGGCATTGGCATTGACATGCATGCTGTCTTTTTCACACTTCTCTAGCTTCATTGTTATTGGGCGGCAGCTTCTTATGGCTGTTGCCTGTGCATTTCTTCTGAGAGACTGTATATTAATTATGAATATCATGGAATCACATGCAGGAAGAAAGATGGTAGGTGGTAGTTGCGTTGGAGGCATGAAGGAGACACAAGAAATGATCGATTTTGCAGCCAAACACAAGATAACAGCTGATATTGAGGTTATTCCGATTGATTATGCAAACACAGCCATGGAGCGCCTCTTGAAAGCAGATGTGAAATACCGATTTGTCATTGACATTGGGAACACATTGAAGCCGAGTTCTTGAATTCTGCTGCATGTGGGGCGTATGAGGACATGCATTTTGTCTTGTTTGTCTGTTATTTGAATAATTCTAAAAAGATGTAAAAGGTTGCAGTTTGGGATTAATATATAAAAAAAATAAAATATGAAGGATCCGTTGTTTTGGGATCTTTAGCATTTAGTGAGATATTGTGTTCCATGTGAAGCAGGGGTGAAATCAAGATTTTTGGTGTGAAGTGACAAACATATATATTATATAATCTTTCTCTATATGTGCGTGAGATTAAGAGAAAGACCTAAAAGATGCCAAGACGGATTTGTTGCTCAAGTGATTATGTGATGAATATGTCGGAATAAGTTAGGCCAGTAATTTGAAGTTGTATCAAAAGTCAAGATTGGGTGCCAAGAATCTTACGAGGATTTTGTTAAAAAACTTGTAGCGTTACATTTCTTTCTCTGATTGTTCACACACTAGGATTTGCTTTAACGGGATTTCGATAGGCGTCGGTTGTTGATGAACGATTGTGACTTGCAATAAAGACATTAAGAGATGAGCAATTAGAAGTATGAAAACTTAAACTTTCTCTCTTAAAATATGAAGAGAAATGCTCCCTTTTTTTTTACTAGAAATATTGTCCATAATCACCCCAAAAGTTGTGCTTCAAAAACCCTCAAATAGACTTGGGAGAAAGTATAACTCACTCTGTTATACAAAAAGCCTCTAACTCACATAACTAAAACACTCAACCGAAAGTATAATCCAAACCCTTCTTATTATATTCCTTACATAAACAGAGTAAAAAATTCTGATGCCGCACCAGAGGAAAAAACACAGTTTTCACAACTCTAAAGTTTAATTCTGAATACAACTCTTATTTTGGTACTTTGATAAAGGGAGTAGTTGGCTTTCTATAAGCAGCTGTCTACACCTACTCAAGATTGACACTACACAATTTCAGACAACTAGACAATTACTGGCTGATCATCACTTAAAGAGTCATAAAAACCCAAATTTGCAGGCACTTGAACTCCTTGTGCAATTGAATTATTGGGATTTTACAGGAGAGACAGGACTCCCACACGCAAGACTGTTGACATAATAGAGTGGATGGATATAGACATAAAACACGAAACATGAAGCACAAGCTCTATCAGCCGACTACCGACATACGAAGAGTTCCAACAGAAGAGCAATTCTTTATTACCACAATATAGGATTATACTGGACGGTGGTCGGTTTGTAAAGGCGAAAATGATTTTCTCTTGAACCTCACTGTTCATGATGAGAAGCCACAACCAGGAACTGTCGTCTAGAAAGATTTAAGAGGCTAGCTCACCTATATAAAGCACACACCCTTGTTAGGAAATTAATCCCATTTCCCAAGAGATCTCTATTTTCTTCTCTCACTCTGCAATACCCTTTTTCTTCTTCTCTCTTGTTCACACGTTTTTGTTGTGCTTGTCTCACAGCTTAAAACAAGGTCAAAATCCTTCACCTACTTGCAGAAGCAAACCTAGTACACGTGGGAGTTGAAAACCAAAGCCAGTTGGAGGATTATAGCCCACATGCTTTAATTGATGGTTTAAAAGTCACACAACCACCACCCTTGTGGCCTAAACATCACCCACACAATCATTATTAATTTTCCTTTCTTGTTGCTCTTTCAATTGTTTTTTTTCACAATTGCTTGCTTTCAACGTGCGACAAAAATTGAAATGGCCAAATCCCCAGAGCAAGAGCACCCCGAGGCGGCCTTTGGATGGGCTGCCAGGGATTCTTCCGGGGCCCTCTCCCCCTTCAATTTCTCAAGAAGGTCCTCTCTCTCTCCATGTCCACTCTTGCCTCATACTTTCTTTTCGTTTTTTTGTTTCAATCTAAAAGTTTATTATAATCATTTCATTTTCCTCTGACTTCATGCTTTTCTAAATTCCCCTTTGATGTCTGCAGAACAACCGGAGACAAGGACGTAACATTCAGAGTTCTTTATTGTGGGATATGCCACACCGACCTTCACATGATCAAGAATGATTGGGGCAACTCCACCTACCCCCTTATCCCTGGGTATGTTTTCCCCGAGGTCTCCATCACTGCCTTTGTAAACAAGTTTTGAACAATAACGTAATGTTTCGGCGATCACATCATGAGCCCAAAATATTGCATCGTTTCACAGATGTTATGGCCAATTCAATTCCTGATTTCATATTTGGATATATAATGCAGGCATGAGTTTGTGGGTGTAGTGACAGAAGTGGGGAGCAAGGTACAGAAATTCAAAGTTGGAGACAATGTTGGCGTAGGCTATGCGGTTGGAGCATGTCGCTCTTGCGATGACTGTTCCAACAACCTTGAAAATTACTGCCCAAAAATGATCGCCACCTATGGCGGCAAGTACCACGATGGAACCACCACATACGGTGGCTATTCCGACATCATGGTTGCGGACGAGCACTTTGTGGTCCTTATTCCGGGCAACCTACCGCTTGATGCCGGTGCTCCCCTCCTTTGTGCTGGGATTACTGTGTACAACCCCTTGAAATATTATGGGCTTGACAAACCTGGCATGCAAGTGGGTGTGGTTGGCCTTGGTGGGCTAGGCCATGTGGCTGTGAAGTTTGCTAGAGCTATGGGGGTTAAGGTGACGGTGATAAGTATCTCAACCAAGAAAGAGAAGGAAGCTTTGGAACGTCTTGGTGCCCACTCGTTTTTGGTCAGCACTGACCAAGAACAGATGCAGGTATTAAAAACTTGACGAATTTAATTATTTAATTAATATTCTAACAATAGTGACAAAATATATATCATACGAGTTACCAATTATGTGTATTAATTGTATCTAAGTTTCTGACTTTATCAACTGTATGTAGGCTGCCCTGGGCACATTGGATGGTATCATTGATACAGTCGCCGCACAGCATCCTCTCCTGCCTCTACTTGGCTTGTTGAAGTCACATGGAAAGCTTGTCATGGTTGGTGCACCAGAGAAGCCACTAGAGCTACCGGTCTTTCCTTTGCTAATGGGTAAGCATATATACATATACTTTTTCACACTTCTCTAGCTAGCTTCATTGTTATTGGGCGGCAGCTTCTTATGGCTGTTGCCTGTGCATTTCCTCTGGTAGACTGTATATTAATTATGAATATAATGGAATCACATGCAGGAAGGAAGATTGTAGGTGGTAGTTGCATCGGAGGCATGAAGGAGACACAAGAAATGGTTGATTTTGCAGCCAAACACAAGATAACAGCTGACATTGAGGTTATTCCGATTGATTATGTGAACACCGCCATGGAACGCCTCTCGAAAGCAGATGTGAGATACCGATTTGTCATTGACATTGGGAACACATTGAAGTCGAGCTTTTGATTTTCTGCTGCCGGTGGGGCGTACGAGGATATGCATTTTGTCTTGTGTGTCTGTTATCTAAATAATTATGCATACATGTAAAAGGTTGCAGTTTGGGATTAATAATAAAAAAAAATGAAGAATCAGTTGTTTTGAGATCTATGTTGTGTATCTTGTGATCTCGTCCCTTAATTTTTATAAAGGGTTGTTAGAATTTTTAATTCTCGTTTCCTTTGTAATATAGACTTTTAAAATTAAATGACTATTTTACAAACTATTCGTATGAAATAAACATTCCTTGTTGCAAGTGGCCAAGACCTCTGCCATTGCCATCAAGAGACCACCCTAATGACCGCAACCATCCTCAACACTAATAAAAGGTGGCTAGGCCACCTCCAAATCCACCAAGAGTGGTCACATCAACCTTGGAACACTTCGGAGTTCCAACCCGAGTGCTCCAAGAGTGGCGTGACATGGGTGGTAAGTCAGTCATCCACTGAAAATCAAAGCTTTTAGTTTTTTTTTTTTTTTTTTAATAATAATAATTTGATTTTTTTTTCAAAAATAAAAAACACAGAAAAAAACAATTTTGGTCCAATTCTAATTGAAACACATGTATTCTCACAAAACTAAGGAATATAAACAATTATTTCATTCTATCTTCTTCTGTTTTAAGTAATAACTATTTATTTTCTTAACAGGTATTCCACATGCCAAACAAGGTTCTGTTTGTAAATACCTTTTTTTAAAATTTTTTTTAAAAAAAAAAATTCTGTTTGCCCTATATTCTCTTAAATCTCTCTAGTTAATACTTCGACCCCCTTCAAGCAAATCTCATTCCTGAAAACAATGTATAGTTTCACCATACTATTATACTATATATATCACCAAAAAGTAATGATGATGACGTGCTGGTTGGCAAACCCCAAGCTCTTCTTTTTCTTTTATTTATTTTTTTTAAAATTTTCAATTTTAACAATTAAGAATTTAAGTACAAATAGGACTGTCGGTCAATTTCTCTGTTCAATTTTTAATGGTAGAAGTGTCAAGGGCATTTTATCTACGTAATACTAATGAAATCATATTACTTCTATCAAAAAGCCATGGCACGATGTCTTGTAATGCCCAATATAAAAACAAAAAACAAGAAATGAAAAGGCTGAAAATAAAATTATTAAAAATAAATAAATAAAAAATCAACCACCCCACTCTTACAAGCGCGGGAGGTACTCTATAGAGATGTAGGGGTGGATCTGCACTCCCTCCTTTCCCCCACCCTCAACCCCCACAGACGGGGCTTAAGGGGGAGGGGTGGCTCCACCACCTCACACCCCCACAGCGGGGGGCAGGGCTGGAGCCACCTCCACTGATCACATATACATATCTGGGCAGCGTCAATTTACTTCAATGGCACTACATGATTCTCAGTTTCCTAATTCAAAAGTGGTACGAAGCAGTTTTCTACACTTTGGCAGCAAAGATATGTAAAACACATAATGCCCTATTCAGATGATAGTACTGCTAAGGTAAGTTGAAGATCAGAAACCTGAAGGACTTTGGCAGCACAGACTCACCTATTTTTCTGGCAATGGTTGAGCATTCTCGAAGTAACTTAAACAAGCTGAATTGCGTACCGGTGATAGGGAGCAGTGAGATTAAATTCAGAACTAGAAATCAAGGGTCCCAGACTTTGAAGTTCCAGAACAAGTGGCAGATGTGCCATACGAATTCCCACTTGAACCGTCAATAGGTGCTTGATTTAGACATTCTAAAACTAAAAACCTCCGCTTTCGCAACTTTATTGAGAATGTTGTCGCCTCAAGAATCACAGGAACCTGACAACGTACAGGTTTATACCAAGAAGGTAAAGTAAAAAAAAAACTTACAAAAAATAACAAACAGAATCGGAAAATGACCATATTTTCTCAGGAAAAGAATTTTACCATTGAGACAGTTGTTTCATGAACAATTAAGAAAGAAACAATTAGTGCATAAGAACGAAGAGAGTTCAGGAACTTAAGCAACAATGATGGCTAAATATGACATATTCAGTTGACAGATAGGATGAAACATATAAAAGCAAAGCCAATGAACAAGTGCACAGGAAAGTAGGTCTCTTTGCAACTTTATGCATGAGTGAGAACAATACAAAAGGCAGCAGCCAACTACCACCCAATAGAGCAGCAGGCAGATGCGTGGGTGTATTTGTACGTTCAAACTTTCACACATGCATGCTTTCATGTAAACTGCATGCATAAGTATACTGCAATCTGTCCTAACTGTTATACAAAGATCGGGAAGCATGGCTTAGTGTTACCTGGGTATTAATACGTGCTACTTTGTGTACATTCAGAAGACCAACCATGTCCTGGTAACCAGTGAGGAGTTTTGCCAATTCCTTGTCCTCGTCTGAAACAAGCACCTTCTTCAAAATTATCTTTCACATCTAACTAAAAATTACTGTGTAAAATCATTTGTGAAAGTTGGCACTGAACCTGGGATTGCTCTCACAGACAGCAAGGTATCCGCCATGTGCTGCCATCTTCTAGAGAAGGATGGTGAAAGAAGGAAAGGTGGAAATGTCACAACAGCAACTGCATTTGAAGACCGGATCATGCTTCTCAGAGATCTAATAAAGGAAAGCATATCCCATTCCTGCAATGGTGACACGTTAACAGAAGAAATAATACTAACAAAGGTTGGTAGCATTAAAATGCCAGATCAAAATGTGTGGAAGAAAACAGACTCGAAAAAGGACCATGATTGTCAAGGATATGACAAAATGCATTTATCAGGTTCAGCTATGAAGTAAAGAAAATATCTCTGAGTATAAGTATATCGTAACAATTCAGCAGAAATGTGAAGCAAATGAAACAGGACGTACTTTTAAAGCAAAGATTTACTGTAAATAGGAGCTTAAAACAAAATGTAACTAGACTAACCATGTTGGAATATTCGCATTGTGGGGAACAAAATGACTGGATGGCAATACGACCAGCAGGGGAAATGTTGCCATCATTTCTGGGAATGCCACGCAAAGAAGGTATGAATCATATCCCAGAATTGAAAAATTCGAAAGACAACACAGATAAGTAGGAACCACTACAAACACCATCAAGTGGTGGATTATTTTTATGACAAGCCATGTATTCTTGTACAAAAAACAGAATTTGAGACCACAAGAAATAGATTGAAAGCGTTAATGTATACTTTAAATAGCTCAAAGATAGATATATGCATCAAGTGACTAACGAAACAACACAAAAGAAACAGAAGCCAAATTTGGCAGAAACCTCAAATGAGTTTTCATGTCATAGGATCTTAAACATAGTTGACAGAGCAACTGTTCATAGACAATCTCATGTATAATTTCAAGAATGTCGCACAGCACACAGTAGACAAGGTTTATAACACTAAAACAAGATCTGTCTCAGAATCTAAAAAGACATCTGTGTCAATGAAGTCAAATGCCATATCATTTCAGTGTCTACATCCAGCAGCCATTACCACATCTGCATTGTATGTAGCAGAAGAACAATCTTTCACATAGAAGTCCTGTTTTCCTATATTGATATTTTATTGCTAATTTCAATTCCTAACCATATCTCCCCACCCCAACCTCCCCTACCCCTCACCCCACCTTGACTACTTACCTAAGTAGATATGTGATAATCAATGAATATGACAATACCTTGGAAATTGAGTCAAAAATGTGGCACAACGATTGCGGAGAGCAGCAAGATCTTGAGTTTCTTGAATGCTGACACAATCTATATGCTGACTACTTAGAAAATGCCTTTCTAGGGGTTTCCGCAAGTCAAAGTCATTGCAGTACTCATGCTTACCATCTGCATGACTATAACATAATGAGCTTTTTGCATGATTTCACAATAACAAACTTGCAAATTGGTAGCATGTCTCAAGTGACAACATGAACTATTCATCACATAAAATAAACCAAAAATAAATGTAAATTGCATAATTAATAGACTGTTTCACTTCTTTTTTCCGAGCAATGGACTGTTTCACTTGTGAGGTCCTTATAGCCACCCTTGAAAGAGTGCGTAATAGCTCACCGATAGAAGCTATTGCACTGAAGATGAATGGGGCCACTAGGAAAAAGATTAGTTTTTCATGGGTACATCACAGTATTTATGTTTGTGACTATATATGACAAACTAAGATTGTGAGAACTAAAACTTCTGCTGGGGAGAGAAAAATTTCCTAGATCAGGAGAGTTACATATAAGCAGCATTGGCATAACTTGAAGTATAAATAAAAAAGAAAGAGAGAGTAGTTCTAGACAAGCTTACCTCTATTACTATCAAAACTCTGCTGATGTTCATCAAAGTATTTCTTATATTGCCAAGCAATCCTCAAACCCTTTTCCTGTAATTTGCACAAATACACTATTTGAATTCTTGATGTTCACCCAAATCAGAAATCAGATAAATAAACAATGGAAAGAAACAGAAGTGGTTCACCTGTTCAGGATCACGAATGCGAGATTTATCATCTTTGGCTGATCCTGGACTAGGCAAAGTGCCCAGAAATCCTTTCGGGTCTTTGGATGGACTGGCATACAGAAGGGGTTGCTTGTGAACAAGTCCTTGAGACATAAAATTCCTCAACAAAAGCATGTGATGAGGCGCTTCTGCATCTTCCATCACCATGACTAGGCTTCCCAAAGGAAACCCGCCGCCTAAAATCTCTACAAATCAAAGACGATTAATCAAAAACTTCCAAGAATGCAGACTACACAAGTAATTGCAAAAACAATAATGATTTCATTGCTTTTACACGATTCAGTCTGTAACTAATGCCAAGAAAGTAGTAGTAAATGTAGAGAATTACTATCAAGGTCTGGTATCCCAGAAGAGATAAAGATCGTGCCATTGGGACCATACTTGAGCCCTGGGTTAGTAGATGAGGGTACGGCTGCGAGGTTGCGAGAGAAGCTACTCGTCCGAGACTTGGTCGTTGCCATGACTATACGTTAACACGCTCTACAACATTTTGAATATGCATAAACAAAATACAATCAAACCAATAGCAATGCTCATAAGAAAAACAAACTGATAGCTATCGTGTTCATAACACTGCTCATTACCACATTACCTTTATTGGGTGCCCTTATAACATAGAATTAATTCAGAGAACCCCATGAATTTTCTTTTTCTTCTTTCTTTCCCTTTGAATGGTCCCAATCACAATTGAAAAAACCCCATAAATTAAATACTATGATTTCGATTTTAACTGTTTGCAGATTTGATTCCACAGAAAAACTACAAGAAGGAATACTATAACAGCCATACAAGCTTTTCATCGAACAAATGGTGTGCAGTATTATCAGTTTAACTATGAAACATAATTCAGGAGCAACTAGCTGCAGAGTGAGAACAAGTAAGACCTAGTACGCAATACTATGCTCTAGTCGGCTGGTAGCTGACCGAAGCGTCGTCGGGCACACGTGCGATTCAAAATCTGTCTTTCTATTCTTTTTCTTTTTCTCGTCTGTTTCCGCGCCGAGAATAACTTCTACGGCTTTGTGCCCTCCAATTAGAGAATGACAAATCAACGTGGAACAACTTCAGAAAAATAAGGAAATACATTGGATTTCACCTCCTCAATAACTCATTTGCGTTAAAAATAGATAGTACTAGGCATTGATGATTCAAATCCCTTCGATAGACATGCAAACATATTATGCAATTACCCCTTTTCTAGAACATCAATTTCCAAAATGTTTTTGAAGAGAGACAAAGAGCTCAACCTCTTGCCGCTGCGGAGGAGAGAGAGACGGAGAGGGGGAGAACATACCGATGGTGGCTTGAAGTTCTGGCGGTGATTCTCAGATACCCGACGTGGGCGGCGTGGAGTGGCTTGGCCGGCGTCGTCTGTCCTCGCCGGCGGCGGTGTGTTGAGTAGACGAAGAGAAGGACAGGCCGTTCGTATTTTCCTTTTTTTTTTAACGCAAGTCGCAAGTTATTGTCAGAAGAGGTGCAATACGGTGTATTTGCTTATTTTTCTTAAGCTGTTTTCGACGCTGATTTTTTTTTCTTCATTGGAGGGCAAGACGAAGTCGGATCGGGATCCCTCATATTAGAGGGAAAATATGAGGGCTTTCATATTTTCATCCTGTCCGTCCATTTTCATCCAACCATCCACAACACGTCGTATGTCCCACTAAAATATATAATAAAATATTAATTAATTTTTAAAAAGAAAAGAAAATTAAAAATAATAAAAAATTAAAATCAAATTTTTTTTTAAAAAAAACTGGGATGGCAGTTGAGCCAGCCATGGCCTTGGGGTGGTTTAACAAAAAAAAAAAATCAAATCAAATTTTTTTTTTAAAAAAAATTGGGGTGGCCAGCAAACCCATAGGGGGTGGCCAGCCACCCGACTTGAGCCTCAAGGTCCAAACCAAAAAATAAAATTTGGCCCTTGGGGGTGGCTGAAGCCACCCCTAAGCTCAACTAAGGTGGCCAGCCACCCCTTATGGGTTTGTCGGCCACCCCAGTTTTTTTTTNGGAAACTACTGGCCGTTTAATATGAACAAGATGCCATGTTTAACTGAAGTAGACGTGATCTTCTTCAATAAAGGCCGAAACGCGATTCTATCAGGTTTATCTGTTTTTTTTGGAATTACATTTTTATTATCTATCTTTAAAAAAAATTTATTTTTTCAAATCTCACATTTAAAATTTCTAAACTAAAAAAAAAAAAAAAGTGCTAAAAATCTCTATGTTAGCTTAAAAGTTAGGGTTAAAATGTTAAATGCATTTCTAATCTTTGTGCTTTGTGCCAAAATCAAATTCAATTCGTTTTTCAAAAATATCACAAATGATACTTATAATAAGTCAATAAACTCATTTGGTATTTCTGTCATGATTCTGTTAGTTTTTTTTATAGAGCGCCACTTACACGTGGACTTATATATGTGATTTCAAAGAGACACGTGGTGTGAAACTCGTGTTTTTTGGTGCCACGTCAAACTAAACAAATATTCAACATAATATGTAACCAAAAAAAAATTAAAAAAAAAGCTAGTAGTTAGGTTGGCAGTGGCTAGAATGGGGTGGTTCGGCCACCCCTAAGGGCCAATTTTTTTTTTAAAAAAATTAAGGTTGCCTTTGGGGGTGGCCCTGGCTGATTGGAACTTTAGGGCTATGATTTGCTTCAGAGTTTTTTGCTTTGTTTGTAAGAGCTTTTGCTTGCGACTTTTTTATGACTGAGAATGACATGTTCCCCTTTTAAAAAAAAAAAAAATAGAGAGCACCCCAATAATTTATGATAAAGATATGGGAAAAATATAAAAAAAGCCCTTCAAACTACCAGTCATTTACGATTTAGCCCATTGAAGTTTCAAAAGTGATAAAATAGCCTCCCAAACTACCAAACAGTTGCATTTTGGCCCCATCCGTTAGTATTACCGTCAAAATAGATGAAAAAATCAAAACTACATCGTTTTGACAATGGTAAGTTACTAAAATGCCCTCTTGAAGAGAAAAAAAAAAAATCATATTAAAATAAGGATCAAAACGACATCATTTTGGCTAAAATTAAGGTTTTCCACACTTACCAAAATGGCGCCGTTTTGGTAAGTGTTAGGAATTAAAAAAAATTTTTAAAAAAAAATCCCTAGACCCCACAAAAAAGCCCCCAAATCCGAAGAGAGTAATTCGTGTTTGGAAGCCAAGAAAATTGCCTCAGCCTAAGCTGCGATGTGAGGCTCGACGAGCTTGACGGCGACTAGGCAAGGTGCTCCGACTCGGCGAACTTGGTAGGCTCGGCAATCCAAGGATGGTGAGGTACGGCGCCCATGGGTGAGGCGAAGCTCGACGATGAGGCATGGTTAGTGACCCATGGTCCGGGGCAAACTCGGCGACGAGGCATGGTCGACGAACATGACAGACTTGGCAAACCTGAAGTGGTTCGCAGGTTCGTGGGCGAACTACGGGTTGGTGGTTTTTAGGTTGACGACCACTGTGGCGAGGGTCAGCAAACCGGTGTATGGGAACCCGAGTATGGGTCGGCTGAGGAGGGGTCGACGAACCTATTGAGGTGCCTACCCTGTATCGAGGTTGTGGCAGGTTTGTTGACCCACGGTCCGAGGATGGGTCGGCTTTGGGTCGGTAGGACGGAGCCGAGGGTCGTTCACATTGAACGCGAGGTCGGGCGATCTGAGAATGGCAATCACAGACATGGTTCAGCAACTTGGGTTGTTCCGGAGAGAGCAGAAGCAGTCTGACGAAGTTTTGAGCGACTCCAGCGAAGGCTCGGCAACCTTGATAGGGATTTTTTTTTATTTTTTTAATTCCTAACGCTTATCAAAACCACACCGTTTTGGTAAGCGTGAAAAACCCTAATTTAAGTCAAAATGGTGTCATTTTGATCTTTATTTTAATATATATATTTTCTTTAAAAGGGTATTTTAGTAACTTACCATTACCAAAACGATGTAGTTTTGATTTTTCCATCCACTTTGACGATAATACTAACGGAGGGGATCAAAATACAACTTTTTTTTTTAAAAAAAAATGCAATTTTTTGATAGTTTGGAGGATTATTATATCACTTTTGAAACTTCATGGGACTAAATCGTAAATGGTTGATAGTTTGAAAGACTTTTTTATATTTTTTCCTAAAAATATGCATAAATTATCAAGATCAATAATAGATGGAATTTGTTTCTCATATATGGATGACTCAAAAAAACAAAGAACTACACTTTTGTTCTTTTCTAATTTGTTGACATGTTTTTGGTCGCGGATCATGCCCCTACCAATACCATAATTCAAAAAATTAAGAACCCGAATCTTAAAAATCCAATGATGCCACATATAAAGATTTATTATTATTATTATTATTTCTCTCTTTTTTACGACAAAAACAAAAACAATATCATATGGAAAGATTTTTGCAGCTCATCCCGTCAATCAAGGGGTCGTGGAATGTGATATAATGTGGTTCCCACACGAATGTCCCCGCTTTGAAAAGTATAACAGTGCCCCACCACTCACCATTCTTACCTGTATTTCCACGATCACTTGTCAGAAGCCGTTATTAATTAGTATATATGAGCCACAGAGAAGAGAGAAGAAGATGATCACCCACCCAGAACTCCATGGCAGAGCCGAAGAAGCTTCATATAGCCATGTTCCCATGGCTAGCCTTTGGTCATTTAATTCCATTTTTAGAGCTCGGCAAGCTCATAGCCCGAAAGGGTCACCATATTTCATTCATATCAACCCCCAGAAACATTGAACGCCTCCCGAAAATCCCACCAGATTTAGCACCTTCGATTACTTTCGTGAAGCTGCCCTTACCACACGTAGAGAACTTGCCAGAAAACGCAGAAGCCACCACGGACGTACCACACCACATAGTCCCATACCTTAAGAAATCCCACGATGGTCTCCAACAACCTTTGTCTCATTTTTTAGAAACTTCGGCTCCTCATTGGATTATTCACGACTTTGCCCCTCACTGGTTACCACCAATCGCTACAAAGCTAGGCATCTCCAGGGCATTCGTCAGTATTTTCAGCGCATCAACGTGGTGTTTCTTTAATCCTTGTCCAAGGTCGCACGATCCAAGTACAAGGACGGAGCCCGAGCATTTCACTGTCCCTCCCAAATGGGTCCCGTTTCCAACCAAAGTAGCGTATCGGTTGTTTGAGGCGAAGAAAATATTTGACAACCATAAAGAAGACAATGCTTCTGGTGTTTCAGATTTCTTTCGTCTCGAGATGGTGCTCCCAGGCATTGAGGCCTGGGCAGTTAAAACCTGCATGGAGGTGGAAGGTGAGTGGTTGAAGCTCCTTGGAGAGCTTTATGATGATATACCTGTAATTCCAGTGGGCTTATTGCCACCCCGGCCCAAGCAAGAAGGCGGAGACAACAACAAAGATAGCACATGGGATACGACTGGTGATTGGTTAGACAAGCAAGAGAAGGGATCAGTGGTTTATATAGCACTCGGAAGTGAAACTCAACCAAGTCAACAAGACTTCACAGAGTTAGCTCTTGGTCTTGAGCAATCGGGGTAGCCTTTCTTTTGGGCTCTAAGAAAGCTAACCGGTTCGGTCGGTGACGCCTCAGTTGAGGTACCGGAAGTGTTCTTGGAGCGAACTGGAGGTCGTGGGATTGTTTGGACAGATTGGGCGCCTCAGTTGAGGATATTAGCTCACGAATCTGTTGGGGGTTTCTTGACGCACTGCGGTTGGAGTTCAGTGACGGAGGCATTGCAATTTGGACGCGCACTTGTTCTTCTGCCCTTCTTGACGGACACAGGATTAATGGCGAGGTTTTTGGAAGAGAGGGAGGCAGGAGTCCAGGTGCCCAGAAATGAAGAAGACGGGTCGTTTACAAGGGAGTCGGTGGCCAAAACGTTGAAGTTGGTGATAAAGGATGTGGAGGGAAAGATTTATCGGGACAACGCCAAGGAAATGGCCTCCATATTCGGAGACATGGACCTCCAGTCCACATACATCGACAAATTTGTTGAGTTTCTTGAGAACCAAAGGCATGCCAACAAGGGTACGTTGAGTTAATCTTTTTGAAAAACTGTGGAAAAAAAAACTAAAAGATCAACAAAATTTATGTAAAATCTAATAGGCAGTAATTTATTAGCATGAATATGCCTCGTTTCCTATACCTAAATAATATATTTTTTTTTCTTTTTTCTTTTTTTTTTCAATAATTGACAAATTATTGGTGTTTTTATTTTAATACCTATGTCTCCAAGTGTGGTAGCTATCCACATTAACGTTTTTTTTTTTTTTTCAATAATTTATTAGCAATTTAGCATGAAATGAAGTGTTGTAATTAAAATATATGTTTTCGAAGGTTTTTGGGTGTTATAGGTTTCTTTAATAATTTAGTCGATGCAGATTCATTAAACTTTCAAAATAGTACTTAGAAGTTATTGTGTGTGCAATCTATTGAACTATAGAAAGAAATTTTCTCCAAATCAGTCTGGATGTGACTTACATACTGCTATTAAAATAATAACATGTATGCTGCAATTTAAGTAACGGTTAAGATTGAATTTTAAAGTTACCTTACTTTTTAGATGCTTTTAACAAGAGAGATAAAATGAAGAGAGATTTTTAAGATATTTAATATTGATAGTTGCTTAAACTACAACATACATGATGTTACTAATTAATTAAATCCTCCAACCCATTTAAAATAGTGACAAGGCGTGTCTATAAACATTTAAAACGTTAGTCTAAGTTAGTAAACTATTATTAATGATCTTAAGAATTTAATATGCGTTTTAAATGTTTATAGACACTTAATACTATTTTAAATTGATTGAAGGATATTTCTTCCAAATTGGTTTGGAGGAAATTTTTGTCCTTGAACTATTGCCGTAACTCTAATTAAAGAAAGACTTAAATTAGCAATTATTTATAAATCATAGCAAGATGTCCTTAAAATTAAGGATGGGTAAATTACAAGTTTTGTTGGTATATGGTTAGGAAACAGTATAAAGACCCTAATAAAGGATACAAATCAGTTAAATCATCACTCATATTTTACCCAGTGAGACGCTGATATCCCCACTTATGTTAAATAATGTGGAATATGATTTTACGATGATATTTGCTCCCTAACCAACCGCCCACTTTTGACAAAATAATTTAGTGGGCTCCGACATAAACATTATAGTCCTCTTTGATGGACCTCTTGAGATTCGTGGCCTTATATGTGGCCATTTTGTCTCACTAATAGCTTTAAGTGGCCCTTCAGAAAAGATTGAGTAATTTGTTTTAACTAATTTTATACTTTTTAATTATACTTCTGCATTGTTATTTTCATTTTGGGTATCTTATTAAAGCATCTCTAGCAATAATAGCTATTATAATTAGTTAAAAATTACAATTCGTTATCCAACAGATTATCTATTCTATTAGCTACTTGCTTTAAAATATTATTTCTCATTTTGTTTATTACATTATTGACAATACTTAACTAAAGAAAAAAAGTAATATTAAAAATAATATTATATTATATTACAATTCAATCTAGTGTACTACAGTGAAAAGCTATAAATAATATTATATTATAAATAGCCATTCACTGTAGCAGTTAAGGTATAATAGCTAATCCAAAGTTATTCTATTGGAACAAAAAAAAAAAGGTCAAAATAGTTAAATATAGCTATTTTTCCCATTTTAGCTACATTGCTGGAGATGCTCTTAGAAGCTCACCACTTTTTTAGTATTTACTGTATTTTGATTAAGGGCCTGATTGGGAGTGTGATTTCAATAAGTGTAATTTTAAAAATTATGTTTTTTAAATTGCTACTTTTTAAAATCGCATAGGCATGTGGTAAAACATGTTAAAAAATATTTTTTTTATCAATTGATTATTTGGGTAAAATTAGCATATAATTGCGATTTCAAGCCAAATAGGTAAATATTACCCCAAATATTTTTTTAAGCGAAATCGTGATTTTGGTTTAAATTTGTACAATTTCAAATAAGCATCCTCTAGTTAGTTTATTGAAATCACATATTTTTTCATAATTTTAAAATTTGCGTTTTTAAAATCGTAATCCCAAACACTTCAAAATTGCGATTTGGTTTAAAAACGCAGATTATTTTTTAAAAAATACACTCCCAAACAGACCTTAAATATTGTAACATTTTCCTAATTTTATTATTAAAAAAAAAAATACTAAATACTAACCCAACACCTTTCACGATCCAAAGTGGCAAAGTAGACGGAACTTTAAGCCCAATATGACCGACACATTTCTCAGCCCACGTAGAATCCATGCCTCCACAGCCCGTGCCAAGCAATGGTATAATAGTTTAACGTAAGGCTGGGTATCGACCATATCGGTCCGGTTAATAGGATTATCGGTTATTGACCAATAAGCTATCGATTAACCGATTCTTGACCGATTACCAACCAATAAGCTATCGGTTAATCGGTCATATCGGTAATCGGTTAAACCGGTTTTTATTAACTTTTTATTGAGCTTTTTATTAGTTACTAATTGGGCCAAAAATTAATTATTTTGAGAGCTCAAATACTTTTTGTTGGGTTAAAACCTAAAATAACTTATTAAAAATTAGTTGTTTTAGCCATTTTGGGAGCCTAAATATATATATGGCTAAAATAACTTATTGAATCTTTTTTTATATTGATTCGCTACATCTTTTTTATATTATAAAATAAAAATCAAAAGAGTAAAAAGTATAAAATTTGAAAAAAATTAANCTAACCCAACACCTTTCACGGTCCAAAGTGGCAAAGTAGACGGAACTTTAAGCCCAATATGACTGACACATTTCTCAGCCCACGTAGAATCCACGCCTCCACAGCCGGCGCCAAGCAATGGTATAATAGTTTAACGCTTTCGTATTATATATATATGCTTGGCGTGTTACAATTTTATTACAAACTAAAGTGATACTAGATAAACGGTGAAAAATTTTTGGTTTTTCTTATGGAGACCAAATTAAAAAAAAAAATTAATTAAATAATTAAAAAAAGAAATCTAGCTAATTAAGTGGCTAAGTGATTCTCTTCATCGCTGTAGTTTTATATATATAATTAAGCTTGCTGCTCTGGTTCATGCGGTTGAAGATGTGCAGGTGTTGACTTCAGCATGCATAGCAATATGGAAGCACAATATTCTGATTATTTTAGGATGCATGTATGCCTGCCTCACCGCCACCGCCCACCGGTGCAGGTAAAGGCGGTATCCCGGTAAAAATGTAATTATATTCCAGCCCATATTCCTCGATTGCGGTAGTCAAAAACTTGGCATACAATTAAGAAATTGGTTTTCGCTTTTTTTCTTCTGCATTAATCAAATCGTTTTTTAAAAAAATTATATATATAAAAGTATTTTTATTTCATTAGGAAAATTAGAGTTATTTTTGTCTTTTTGTAGCTTCCAGAGACATTGATAATTTTCAATAATTTTGAAAAACATTGTCAAGATAGTAAAATTTGAGAATAATATATATTGTCGGTGGTTTCTGAAGAATCGTCAACTTAATTTTCCCCAGTTTTCTTCATAGCAATGAGTAAAATTTGTGAGGACAAGGAAAAATTTCAAGAAACAACTCATTGCCACAAAACCAAGGGAGCAAAGCAACAAAAAAAACCAAATCCGTAGTCAAAAAGAGACAAGATCAGAACGGAAATGCCCACTCGAAATGTCCGGCCGCCAGGTTTTGAATATATATCATTATTCTGATCTCCTTCATTTTTTAATTCAATTATGAATTTGTACTGCTCATATTAGAATCTAATGGTTAATTATTATTATTTTTTAATTTTTATTAAAAAATTTCATATATCTCTCAAATTAGCACCAAATTAATAACGTTTTCTCAAATTTTTAATTGATACAATATTTCTTCTAAACTATTAAATTATCGCCCAATCGATAATATTTTCTCAAATTTTTAATTGAGACAATATTTATTTTAAGTTATTAAAAAATTGACAATTAAAAATTTTGAGACATTGTTAGATCATGTTTGCTAAAGGACTAGATTGGACTGGATCCAAAAAGTTTATCTCAAAATCAATTTTAACATTCTTACTTTTTATATTACATCAATTATTTTTTATTATTATTCAAATAAAAAAATCATTACAAAACATTTTTTTTTTTTTGACTTTTACATACAAAATATTCATATATATTTTTTTCAAATATTTTTACTTTTTTCAAGACAATTTGTCGAACACACCAGGACCAAGGAAAATATGTGGAATTTTCTAAAAAAAAAAGAAGGAAAAAATAGAGAAAAATAGGAGAAAGAGTTTTTTCAACTCCCGTCATTCAAGGGTTCGTGGGATGTGTTGTCATGGGAATGTCCCACTTTGACTAGTAGTTTTGAAGCTCTTACGTATAATATCACGCTGCCCACCACTGACCATTCTTTTATTTATTTCCACAGTCGCTTGTGCAAAAGCCGTAAGCCAGTGTCCAAGCTTTTTCCCTATATATATATAAATAGCCTCATAGAAGAGAAGATCATCAGAAACTCTACGAGCCACCACCATGAACTCTATGTCTGAGCCTCAGAAGCTACACATAGCCATGTTCCCATGGCTGGCCTTCGGTCACATGATCCCGTTTTTAGAGCTCGGCAAGCTCATAGCCCGAAAAGGTCACCATATTTCATTCATATCAACCCCAAGAAACATTGAACGCCTCCCGAAAATCCCACCAGATTTAGCACTTTCGATTACCTTCGTGAAGCTTCCCTTACCCCACGTAGAGAACCTGCCAGAAAATGCAGAAGCCACCATGGACGTATCATACCACATAATCCCATACCTTAAGAAGGCCCACGACGGCCTCCAACAACCTTTGTCTCGTTTTTTAGAAACTTCAGCTCCCGATTGGATTATTCACGACTTTGCTCCTTACTGGCTACCTCCAATCGCTACAAAGCTAGGCATCTCCCGGGCATTATTCAGTATTTTCAACGCATCAACATGGTGTTTCCTTAAGCCACCAGGGTCGAGGACGTCGTCGAGGGACGCGCAAGATCCAAGTACAAGGACGGAGCCCGAGCATTTCACTGTCCCTCCCAAGTGGGTCCCTTTTCCAACCAAAATAGCGTATCGGTTGTTTGAGGCGAAGAAAATCTTTGACAACATTGAAGACAATGCTTCCGGTGTTTCAGACTGGTTTCGAGTCGAGATGGCGATCTCAGGCACCAAGGCCTTGGTTCTTAAAACCAGCATGGAGGTGGAAGGTGAGTGGTTGAAGCTCATTGGAGAGCTTTATGATGATATACCTGTAATTCCAGTGGGCTTATTGCCACCCTTGGCGCAAGAAAGCGGAGGCAACAACAAAGACAGCACATGGGATACGATTGGTGAATGGCTAGACAAGCAAGAGAAAGAATCAGTGGTTTATATAGCACTAGGAAGTGAAATCCAACCAAGTCAACAGGATTTCAAAGAGCTGGCTCTTGGACTTGAGCAATCGGGGTTGCCCTTCTTTTGGGCTCTAAGAAAGCGGATTGAGTTACCGGAAGGATTCGAGGAGCGAACGAGAGGTCGTGGGGTTGTTTGGACGGGTTGGGTGCCTCAGTTAAGGTTATTGGCTCACCAGTCGGTTGGGGGTTTCTTGACTCACTGTGGTTGGGGTTCAGTGACGGAGGCATTTCAATTTGGACTTCCACTTATTCTTTTGCCCTTCTTGACGGACCAAGGATTGAACGCTCGGTTTTTGGAAGAGAGGCAGGTAGGAGTTGAGGTTCCCAGAAATGAGTACGACGGGTCGTTTAGCAGTGACTCGGTGGCCCAAACGCTGAGGTTGGTGATGAAGGATGAGAAAGGGAAGATATATCGGGACAAAGCTAAGGAAATGAGCACCATCATCGGAGGCAAGGACCTCCAGTCCAAATACATTGACAAATTTGTTGAGTTTCTTGGGAGCCACAGGCATGTGATCACCAATGACACCAAGGGTTGAGCTAATTTTGCTTAATCGATCAAGCAAAATGCCCTCGACTCCTTGAGAAAAGCTATATATGTAATAAGGCAATAATTTAAGTTACCATGAATTTGCCTCTTTGCTTTTAGATAAATGTTCTATTACAAATCCAATTAATTAATAACACTTTATTTTTTTTCACTATCAGGGCATGTTTGAGATTGTGTTTGGGAGGCCTAAAAGTGCTTTTAATACTCAAAAAGCCTATTTGAAGAAAAAATTAATCGTTTGATAAAAAAATTAAAAGCGCTTTTAAGGGTCTAAAAAGCCTAAAAATGGCTAAAAAACACTTTTGACAAAAACTTAAAAATGAAGCTTTTGTCTAAAAGCTCTTTTTCACTTAAAAACTCTATTTCTCAAACTCAATCCCAAACATGCTCTCAGGCAAATTATGAACATAAATACATAATTACCTCAACAAATGCCTCCAGGCTCCAAGTGTTAAAGTAATGGTTAAGTGATTAAATTTACATCTTCCTATCAATTTAAATTTTAGAGATAAATAATAATTTATCACCAAGTGTTAGCAATCATAGCCAATGGTTGTATATAGATTCTTTAATTGAAGTGCTCAATTGCAATCCATACTTCAAAATAGGCTGGTTACGTACGTACTTAATATTATTTCAGACAGGTTGGATTTGGAAGCATGTAATGCTATATATAAATATATGGCGACATTACCGTTTTGGTTTAAGTTGACCAAAACAGAGCTTCTTAAAACTCTTTACACAAACGTCATTGATGATGCTTATTATCTCGGTTTGAAGTTGATGAAGAAGACAAACCTCGAGTGTCGATGCAAGTTGTATATATATATATATATAATAAATGTAAACATTTTTAATAGTAGATATATGTTTCATAAATACTATAATATAAGTAACGTATTCAACAAGGATTCAGAAAATTCATGTCAATTCTAATCGGTTGTGACTTGTGCGGTTTAGAACCAAACGCCGATAGTATGCAGGATTGTCGCATGGTGCATGTAGCCACCTCGGGTCAGGTCTACACTATATATATATTGAATTAAGGAAGTGTTCATGTCAAAAAAAAAAAAAAATTAAGGAAGTGTTGTAGTATATATATATATTTCTGAAGGTTTCACTTGGAGAGTACTCCATTGGGTGATCGATTATTTCTCTTTAATAATTTAGCCCATGTGGATTCATTGTTAGGCTGATGTCCTTAACTCATTATTCAAGTTGAAAAATTCACGTCTTCAAGAGGTAGTTCAATCGGCTAGGACCACACCTAATGAAGCAAATGTTACTAATTCGAATATGCATCCCCCTCTTATGTGAACATGTAAAAAAAAAAACAAAAAGTTGAAAATCCACCACAAGAGTTGGGGGCCCAAAACATCGCTACTAAATTACTAACCCGTCACCTTTCACGGTCCAAAATAAATGAAACTTTAAGCCCAATTAATATCGATTACACATTACTCAGCCCACGTGGAATCCACTCCTCCACAGACTCAAAACAATTTCGGCAATGCTTCTCAAAACAGCCCAAACCAAACCATGCTGCTAAAGCCCTCTTAGCAACCAGAAGCAAACCCCCCACGGTGCATGAACTATAAGACGTCTTATGTTACTATCCCTCCTATATTTCAATATGGGTTAAAGTTTAATCTTTATCATAAGTTGTTTGGCATTTTTCTTTTCTTGCAAAATGGTTTTTAAGAGGGAATCCTACCTGATATTAATTTATATTATTTAGTATCAGAGCCAAACAGTACGTTACGAATTTGAGTCACAAAGGGGGGTAATTTATGAGCTGGATTAAAATATTGATAGATGAATGGAGCCGACAAAAAAAAAAAAAAAAGGATTGCAATTGGGCAATGTCGATAAAGTGGGCCACCATGGTATGTTACAATAATTGTATCTCATATGAGCTACGTCTAATATTAACCATATACATAACCAAAAGAAAGAATGTTTTAAAATCACGCAACCCCGCTAAATGAACTCTTATTATAACTTGTTAGAATATGTTATATTATTCTAGTTTATTATGTTGCTTATATGTTCTAGGGTTTAGTTTAGGGTTTCTTGCTTATCACTTTTAACCTCTCAATTTATAGAGGCCTATGTAATTATCATAAATAACATCATATAGAAGAGATGTAGTCTATTATATGATTCCGCTCTCTCTCTTCTCTCTCTCTACTTCCGCTTTCTTTTCTTTCATGTTTTCATATTTTATTTACATTTCAACATATTGAGAATATTACGAGAATATAATATTCTAACACCCCCCCTCAAACTCTAGGGGGCGAAGCCAACTTGAGTTTGGAGATAAGATCATTGAGTCGTCCCGGTGGATGAGATTTGATAAAAATATCCGCCAATTGATCTGCAAAGGTGACAGAATGAAGATGTAAAATACCATGCTGAAAATGATGTCAGATGAAATGACAATCAATCTCGATATGTTTTGTGCGCTCATGGAAAACATCATTATGAGCAATCTGTATGGCACTCCGATTGTCACAATGAATAGGAGAACTAGTGGATTGAGGAACACTCATGTCGAATAAAAGCCATCGTAACCAAAGAAGTTCAGATGTAGTATCCGCAAGAGCATGATACTCAGCTTCAGTACTAGATTGAATAACAACGGATTGTTTCTTACTGCACCATGAAATTAAAGAAGTTCCAAGTAAGAAAAAATACCCAGTGGTGGAGCGACGATCAGTAGGATCACAATCCCAATCAGCATCAGAGTAGGCCCGGAGCTCAAGAAATGAATGAGAAGAGAAATGAAGGCCATGAAACATAGTACCCTTGACATAGCACAAAATGCGAAGAACGGCAACCTAATATTATAACGAAAATATAATATTACGGAAATATAATATTCTGACATAACCTAAACTACATTGTAAGAAGCCAGCCAATCAGACAACTACGGTGGAGACAACAGAAAAGAAAAGTCTCACATGAGTCACATCATTGTCTATTGTCTAATTAATTATAATTTTCTCTTTAAACCTTATTCTTGCTTCGACGGGTTTGAAAATTCTCCATTTATTCTGCTAATTCTTTAATATGTTTAATTAGATGGTCAACAAGTTTCACCGGCCGCCGGCGGATCTCAGTCTCACATTTCTTGCTCCTCACGCTTGTGTATGGTATAAATAAGAAGCATCGTTCACCATCCTTCCCACCACAAGCTTTCCTGGTTCATCACAAGTTTCTTCAAATTGAAGAATGGCAAAAGCATCATCAGCAGAAGAGCAAACAGTGAACGTTTATGGATGGGCAGCAAAAGATTCCTCAGGAATTCTCTCCCCCTTCCACTTCTGTAGGAGGTACGTACTTGTTCATTTCTATCTTCTAATTCTCAATAAAAGTTTATATATATAATTGCTTTGCTTTTATATATATATATATATATAGGGTTAACGGCGATAACGACATCACCTTCAAGATACTGTACTGTGGGATTTGCCATACAGACCTTGTCTGCGCTAAAGATGCATCACTAATGCCGACCAACTATCCGTTTGTTCCCGGGTAATCTTAATTAATTGATGTGTCTATATATAATATGAAACTGTTAATTTGACATTCATGGTAGCAATATTATGGAACNTCTCTTCTCTCTCTCTACTTCCGCTCTCTTTTCTTTCATATTTTCATATTTTATTTACATTTCAACATATTTACAATAATGAATACGATATCAAATATTTCCGTAATATATTGAGAATATAATATTACGGAAATATAATATTCTAACACACCCCACCCCCCTCAAACTCTAGGGGCGAAGCCAACTTGAGTTTGGAGATAAGATCATTGAGTCGTCCCGGTGGATGAGATTTGGTAAAAAAATCCGCCAATTGATCTGCAAAGGTGACAGAATGAAGATGTAAAATACTATGCTGAAGATAATGTCGGATGAAATGACAATCAATCTCAATATGTTTTGTGCGCTCATGGAAAACATCATTATGAGCAATCTGTATGGCACTCCGATTGTCACAGTGAATAGGAGAACTAGTGGATTAAGGAACACCCATGTCAGACAAAAGACATCGTAACCAAAGAAGTTCAGATGTAGTATCAGCAAGAGCACGATACTCAGCTTCAGTACTAGATCGAGTAACAACGGATTGTTTCTTACTGCGCCATGAAATTAAAGAAGTTTCAAGTAAGAAACAATACCCAGTGGTGGAGCGATGATCAGTACGATGATCAGTACGATGACTAGCCCAATCAGCATCAAAGTAGGCCTGGAGCTCAAGAGATGAATGAGAAGAGAAATGAAGGCCATGAAACATAGTACCCTTGACATAGCACAAAATGCGAAAAACGGCAACATAATATTATAACGAGAATATAATATTACAAAAATATAATATTCTAACATAACCTAAACTACATTGTAAGAAGCCAGCCAATCAGACAACTATGGCGGTGGAGACAACAGAAAAGAAAAGTTTCACATGATCACATCATTGTCTATTGTCTAATTAATTATAATTTTCTCTTTAAACCTTCTTCTTGCTTCGACGGGTTTGAAAATTCTCCATTTATTCTGCTAATTCTTTAATATGTTTAATTAGATGGTCAACAAGTTTCACCGGCCGCCGGCGGGTCTCAGTCTCACATTTCTTGCTCCTCACGCTTGTGTATGGTATAAATAAGAAGCATCGTTCACCATCCTTCCCACCACAAGCTTTCCTGGTTCATCACAAGTTTCTTCAAATTGAAGAATGGCAAAAGCATCATCAGCAGAAGAGCAAACAGTGAACGTTTATGGATGGGCAGCAAAAGATTCCTCAGGAATTCTCTCCCCCTTCCACTTCTATAGGAGGTACGTACTTGTTCATTTCTATCTTCTAATTCTCAATAAAAGTTTATATATATAATTGCTTTGCTTTTATATATATATATATATATAGGGTTAACGGCGATAACGACATCACCTTCAAGATACTGTACTGTGGGATTTGCCATACAGACCTTGTCTGCGCTAAAGATGCATCACTAATGCCGACCAACTATCCGTTTGTTCCCGGGTAATCTTAATTAATTGATGTGTCTATATATAATATGAAACTGTTAATTTGACATTCATGGTAGCAATATTATGGAACCTTTTTTTTTTTTTTTTAAAGAAAAACATAACATTTCATTCAATAATAACATGAGTATATAGCTAGCTTTTAGCTCACATAACTTTAGCAACCATAAAATAATATTAAAATCTTTTGGAAAAAAAAATAATTTTTTGTTTAAAAATAATAATTTGAAGATTTTTTTTTTTTTTTTTTTAATTTTATGAATAGTATTTTTGTTCTTAGCGGGACATTAATATTTTGTTGATAGTCTAGAACGAACATTGACAATGAGATGTAATTTAAGAAAAGTAAGTGTTATTTTCCCAAAACTTTTTTAGCAAAAATGGGGTCACTTAAAAAAAAAAAAAAAATCATTATTTTTTGTAGGCACGAGATTGTGGGTGAAGTGACAAATGTTGGGTGCAATGTCACAAAGTTCAAAATCGGAGACAGAGCCGGCGTGGGGGCGATGGTGGGCTCATGCGGTTCATGCAACAATTGCAAGAAGGATTTAGAAAATTATTGCCCCAAAATGTTATGGACCTCCGTCGGAGAGTACTNATTTTTGTTTAAAAATAATAATTTGAAGAATTTTTTTTTAAAAATTTTATGAATAATATCTTCGTTCTTAGTGGGACATTAATATTTTGTTGATAGTTTAGAACGGAATATTGACAATGAGATGTAATTTAAGAAAAGTATGTGTTATTTTCCCAAAACTTTTTTAGCGAAAATGGGGGCACTTAAAAAAAAAAAAAATCATTATTTTTTGTAGGCACGAGATTGTGGGTGAAGTGACAAATGTTGGGTGCAATGTCACAAAGTTCAAAATCGGAGACAGAGCCGGCGTGGGGGCGATGGTGGGCTCATGCGGTTCATGCAACAATTGCAAGAAGGATTTAGAAAATTATTGCCCCAAAATGTTATGGACCTCCGTCGGAGAGTACTACGATGGCCTGAGAAACTTTGGTGGATATTCTGATAAGCTAGTCGTAGACCACCGTTTTGCGGTTTTAGTCCCAAATAATCTGCCATTAGCCGCTACAGCCCCGCTACTTTGTGCCGGAATTTCAGTGTACAGCCCTATGATGCACTATAGACTCTCCGACGCCGGCCAGCATTTGGGTGTCGTAGGCCTCGGTGGCCTCGGCCATCTGGCTGTCAAGTTTGCCAAAGCTCTAGGAATGAAGGTCACCGTAATAAGCACCTCTCCAGCCAAGCAGAAGGAAGCAGTAGAACAACTTGGCGTTGACCAATTTTTGCTTAGCCATGACCAGGACAAATTGCAGGTAGCCAAACGCAAATTGCCTTTACTTCGAATTAACAATAAATTAACTATTTTTTTGTCAACAAATTATATTAGGCTGCCATGGGCACAATGGATGGTATACTCGACACAGTTTCAGCACCTCACTCACTCCTGCCATTGATTGAATTGTTGAAGACGGACGGAAAATTGATCTTGGTTGGTGCTCCAATTAAGGCTCCTGAACTACCACATATTCCTTTAATGTTAGGTAATTAATTAAGTACTTTGGTTTTTTTTTCTTATAATTCTATTTCAAAAAATAAACATGAATTAATTAATGTACATACATGCATATGATTTAAAAGGGAGGAAGATTGTTGGTGGTAGCGCAGCCGGGGGAATGAAAGAGACCCAAGAGATGATGGATTTTGCAGGGAAGCACAATGTAACGGCAGATGTGGAAGTCATTGCAATGGAATATATAAATACTGCTTTTGAACGACTTGCCAAGGGTGATGTTAAGTACCGTTTTGTCATTGACGTAGCCAACACCTTAAACCCTCCATTTTGATCCAGATTAAGCGTTTATAAATTTTAGGCTCTGTTTGTTTGTAATCCTCCTACAATTAGATCAATGGTGGCAAACATGTTTGTTTCTGTTATTTATATATGTTCGAAAGTTTCATTTTTAGCTTTCTAACAATAAATTATTATTGGGATTTTTTCACATTGCATACCATGTTTTTTGCTTTTTGGTTGTGTCAAGATATAAAAGTTTATTTTGAATTTTTTTGTGAATGCTTTTGTATTTTGATTTATTTGTTAATATTTTGATTTTATTTTTTTACTTGTAAATATATATATAATGAAATTAATCTTTGTGGACCAAACGAATAGTATCCAAGTAGCATGCTCCAATGTCAAACCTTGGCATTCGTGTCAAAAACGCAAATGGCCAAACGGGTAGTGAGGAGAGAGCGACTTAACAAGGGATTAACATGCAAAATGACGAGAGCACCCTCGGGGGAAGCTCCACTGTTCCAGTGGGGGAACAGAGCAGCGGAGAGCACGCCCAGCCGTACACTCACTGAGGTAGTTTTTTTTTTTTTTATCGAGATCGGAGGTAGAGAGGGAGCTGTGGTACGGTGCAGACTGTAGCAGAGAGTGGTTCAGAGAAACAAAAGAAATCATCCCGTTAGGTGTTTTTTGTTATTTTGTAATTATTTTCACAATCAGTCAATCTGATGTTTCGGATCAGACGTGATAGCGATTGTTCATTCGACGACTTCCATCTGTGCCAAAATAAATGCGGCGATAATGAGACAAATAACAAATCAAACGCCTCTTAAAATACCCTTTTTCACTTTTAAGTACGACAACAACAAAAAAACCCTCCCTCTTGTCGTTCTTAAAATAAAATAAAATATATATATTCATTTTTTCAAAGAAAAAAAAAAATTGAAATGAATGTAAAAGCCAAAGGATGCAATAACTCCGAGCTAAATTAATATTTTAACCATTCAATATATATATATTTTAAATGGAACTATCTAAACTATGATATTTCATTTAAGATTTTAAATGTATTTTTCAACATTAGTTTCTAAATTTTATTTTCAAGTAGTTCAATCAGCTATAAACCATACTTTATAAAATAAAAATTACTATTTCGAATTCATTAGTCTCTTTCTTGTGTTCTTTACGTAGACATATCAAAAAAAAATATATTTTTATTTAAATATATAAAAAATTATTACAAATAAATTTTTTTTTTTATAAAATAATTTAATTTTTTAATAATAATTTGAAGATAATTTATTGCACATAATGATGGTGGTGATTGATGTAACAGTATTATAAAGTCATATTTCCAGGCCGGACATGAATTTCCGCTACTTAGGCCTGGCAGAAGGTTGCACGCAGCAGCAGTCTAGATTGTCGGCCCACTGCAGCCTCATAGTACAAGGTAAGGCCTGCAGCACTATACAGCAAAGTGGAAGTATTATTTTAGCAATACTGCTTTACGTAAGTAATTTTAGAAATAAAGTACTTTGTCTTCGAGAGATAATTGGTTGAAATTATGCTTAATGAAACAAAGATTACTAGTTTGAATTTTTTTCCTCTCTTTTTCTTGTGCGGACATATAAAATAAATAAATAAAGTACTTTATGTAAATTTTAACATTAGATTAAAATTTAATTTTCAATTTTTTTTTTTAAAAAAATGCCCTTATAATTTTTTAAAAACTAGAAGTTAAAGCCCCCAAAATTTTTAATATTTTAGCTTTGTCCTTTCAAACTTTAATTGCTAGTTCTGTGGCTAATGAACTTAATTCGATGGTTCAAACCATGATAGAAATGCTACTTATTTGTGTATAGCTGACTTATTTGTATAATAGAAATGCTGTACATTATACTTTTTTTATGTGACCGGATAGAGTTTTAGGTATGGATTAAATTCTACATATATTAATGGGAGAATCACGGACACCCTAATGACCCTAACATATAAGTCTCAAAACCAGGAAAATTAATGTCCAAAATTGAAAAATCCTATTCTATGACATTTGAGAATATTCTTGAAATTTTTGACTAATTGGCATAATTTTTATCATAATAAGAAGAAGAAGAAATGAAAAATGAAGTGGTTAGGTTGAGATGGAGAGGCCCGTGAGATGTAACGTTTGGTAAATGGAAGAAACAATATTAGTGGTGTTACGTATGTATGGGCTTCGTTTTTGGTTTGCTCTCACGGGAATCCAGCCAACCTCTCACGTGTTCCTCTCCCCTCTCTCTCTCTCTCTCTCTTTCTCAAGTTCGATCTGGACATAGCTGTTGAGCGCAGAACTAGTAATTTTACGGCGCTCCACGTTTCCCCCACCACCAAACAATGGGTTCCTTAAACGTTTTTGGTCGGTAGTGCCTTGTCTGGGTGGGAGTTCTTAATATGTTGGCCAGATTTTAATGGCTATATCTCTCCTCCAACATGTTGTCCTTACAAAATTCATAATAATTATTGATGGACAACGTAAGTTCGTCGCAGAAATGTCATAATTAATGATACTACGATGCCGCTTTTGCTTGCTTGGAGCTAGTACTTCTGCCATTGTTTGAACCAACCCGTGCTTCCATGCTGTAATTAAGTAGCTAGATAATAGTGTTACCGCAGGTTCAAGACTTTAATTAAATAATATTTATCTAATGTTTAAGTATGGGAAATGGTAGGTAGTACTCTCATGGTGTTCTTCTTTCTATGAGTAAAAAAGAGATTATTTCATTGCTGAAATGTCCAAAAAGTAAGACCATTACATAATGGATCAAGAATACATATACGTAAGAGGTTTCAGGCTTCGTAATAGGTGGTGGTACAGCAGGAAAGTAGAGTAGTACGTAGTCTTCTTGCCACATTCAATAAGCAGAAAAAATGGGATCAAAGAAAATCTGGTTTCCTGTCTCTCACACAGTAAAACTAGATTTCCCATGGTTCCCAGAAAGTAAATGTTTTTTTAATCAGCCAACCTACAAGAAGGACAAACAAATTAAAACTGGATCGATGATCGGGACCGTTAAAACATGTTGTTCCAGTTCAACTGATGGGAAAGAGTATATATCTTCGTCACAGATGTACTTCCTTCTGCATGCATGCCTGACTCATGTTAACGGTGTAGATCGAGGATTAAAAGGTTGGGGGGGAGCCCCCGGCAAGTCATTAAGGCTCATTAATGGAGTAAAGCTTTCTTCCCCGTACTGCTTAATAAATTTGGCTACTCAGAACGCATTATCCGAGCTACAATATTATATCAGTCGACCACCTTCTTTTTTTGTTGCTGCACTACTGCCCAAATCAGCGGCGTGTTTGGCTATGAATTACTGTGTATCTGAGCTTAATTATGTGTGGTTTATGAGAAGAGTAAATGAGATGGGAAAGGGAGTTTCACGCGTGTTTGTTTGTGTGTGGGGGTGTGTAAAGTAGCTAGAGTGGGGTTACGTTTGGTTCAAAAGGGACATTACATAGGAAGGAATAGACAGAGGTGCAGTGAGTGGCAGAGCCCCACTGCTGCTTGCGGTGCTGCTGCTGCTGCAGCTCACTGACTCTCTGCTTAACCCTACTACTACTCCCCTTCCCCTACTCCCTCCTACTATGCCCCAGCTCCCCTGTCATTGCTGCTCGCTCTCTCTATATCCAACCCCTCCTCATGCATGTTTATGCCTCCACATTCATGCACCATGCTTCATTCTATCCCTATGTACTAAGTCTTTAATTTTTTGGCAACTAAGCATGTACTTTTTTCTAGTAATTGGGCAAAAAAAAAAAAAAAAAGAAGAAGAAGAAGAAGAAAATGACAAGCTAGATGAGTTCCATGAGATTAATTGGCAGAATATAATCAAATCAAATGACTAAATTTACTTCTTTTTATGAGTTTAAACTTTTGAGATAAATGATGATTTAATTTGGTACTAAAACCAAATGCATTAAGTTATAATATTGATTATGTTATTTTAATTAAATATTTCACGGGTTAGACATCACTTGTTAAAAGGAAGTTTGAATCTATACATGCAGGGAAGCGTCATAATATAATTAAATGATTAAATTAACTTCTTATAAGCTCAAATTTTTAAGACAAGTGATGATTTAATAATATATACATGCATAATTGTTTACTAGTTGCAATTTTTTTTTTTTTTTTTTTAGTATTTATGGTCTAGAATGGGAATGGAGGTGATGATGTTTTAATTAACCCGAATCTTGAAGCATAATATCCGATATCATTATTACAACTATCAAATTAATTTATATTAATTACTCACAATTATGGCTGTTATCTAAACTATAATTTAATACTCACAACACAATCTCCATAAAAAATGTTTGAGATGCAACAACTTTTTTACTAACTAATTAGATTTACAAATCAGATTTTCTTTTATCATTTCACCAGTTATAAATTAACGTATCAGATCGTAAGAAAAGTTTACTACAACTTTTACTGTACTTTTCTTATAATAAATTGATGTGAAAGTCCTGATAGGCAAAATGATTTACAAGTAAGTAACTAACTAATTACACCATGTAAAAAGTTTTATAATACTTCTAGCCACTGTCTCTACTGATTTGTGAACATGTATCACAGTGGCTAATTAGCACATCACAAATTCAAAAGCATTTCGTGTACGAGAGTTGGACCAGATGCAATCATGACCCAACTCACACCAAGAGCCATCCACCTTCACAAAATTAACACTCACAATATATACACAATTAAAGGAAAAATATATATCCTAATCCATTTCCTGGTTAATTTCAGTACATGGCATGATAGTTTATTTTGATTGATCAATGGCCAACATTTCTCATGATCGACCATGAAGAAACTATCTTTTATCCAATCGTTTTCTCGTAGTTGTGGATCTCTCATTCTGCCACTTTCAGTTTCAGATCATATTGCTTCCCTGTCTCTATTCTTTCTCTCTCCAATCTCTCCTGCCTCTTGTATATATATAGACCGACTCTTTTCTAATTGAGATCTGCTCTCTCTCTATCTCTCTCATGTAGTAGGCTAGCTAGCCAGTAGCAACCTTTTACTTTATTTATTCTACCAGATATATATTATATATTATATATATATTTATAAATATTATTTTCCAAACATCCCAATCTATGTCTTTGATGAAGATCACAAGCACCCATCCATCAGCATCCCTCCCTCCGTTTCTCACCCCCAAGCATGAAACCATTGAATTGAGTATCTTTGCCTCTGCAAAAGGAAACTGAGCAACCCCCACAACATCCGCATCTAATTTCCACCCACATCCCTCTCTCTCTCTCTCTTGCAATGATGTCACCGGATAACAACATTCCGGCGAAGTCGGTTGTCAGAGACGACAGCCAAGGCTCCGGTAGCCGCAAAACGGCGTCGGCAAGGCCACCAGAGCAAGGCCTAAAGTGCCCACGATGCGACTCACCCAACACCAAATTCTGCTACTACAACAACTACAGCCTGACGCAGCCAAGGCATTTCTGCAAGACTTGTAGAAGGTACTGGACGAAAGGCGGGGCTTTGCGCAACGTTCCCATAGGTGGAGGTTGCCGGAAAAACAAGAAGGTCAAGTCATCTTCGAGGCTCTCCGGCGCCGACTCCAAAGACTCAGCCTCATCTTCCGAGATGGGTGGATTGAAGTTCTTCCATGGTCTTTCCCCAGCCATGGATTTTCAGCTTGGTGGGTTATCATTCCCTAGACTTCACCCTCCAACAACTGCTATTAATTACAACCAGTTCTCTTCATTTGGAGACGTTTCGGGTACTAGTCCTTCTTGTTTTACCCTCGATCCATCGGGAAACTCTAATTCTCTGATGGGTTTTAACTATCCGCTTTCGTCGGCTACCGCCGGCGGTAGTTTCAGTCCTGCAGTTCAGAACACGAGCTCCATGAACGTTCACAGCAATATTGCTTCTTCTATCGAGTCTCTGAGTACTATAAACCAGGACTTGCACTGGAAGCTTCAGCAGCAGCGGCTCGCCATGCTATTTGGTGGCGGAGAGAGTCACAAAGAAAGCAACGCTCTTGAAAAACCGCAACCCATTGTATTCCAGAACCTGGAGATTTCAAAACCAGAGGCTTGCAGCGTCGGTAATTCAAGGAGAGAAGGTACAGGTGGCGATCAGATAGCGACGGAGTGGTTCTTTGGGAACTCTTATGGGCCAGTGACCGCTACTCCGACCAACAGTGGCGGCAACGGCGGCGGCCACGATAACGCCAGCAGCTGGAATGGAATTCAAACATGGGGTGACTTGCAACAATATAGCGCTTTGCCCTAGATGAGAGGGTGTTGAAAATTAATAGGGAAAAATGTGAAATTTTCAAAAAACTGATCATTTAGGTATATGTTTGCTTCATGTTCTTTTCTCTGAGTGCAGATCAACATGTTAAAGTTGGGAAAAAGAGATATTAATCAAGCTTATATATTAGTTCTTATTTTGGTTGCTAATTAATGTCGATGCTACTAAACTGATCATTGTAGACTAGTTCTATCCATTTGTATTTGCATGTAAATGCAGGACCGATATTGCCGTTTATGGTAGCAAATAAAATTAATACTAGTTTTCGATGATCAAGTGAAAGCAATGGGTGTTGGTGTTGGTGTTGGACTTGCTGGGCGTCCCTCTAAATATAATATGTCGGTGGCTGAATATGTTTATGATGTTTGATTCGAAATATATAGCTTCTGTTAAGCTCTATCGATCTCTAGCGTTCTTCAAGGGTTGATGATGATGCTCTTCTCTTCTCCACAAAATCTCTTTGGGATCTGTTGTGGACTTTGGGAGTAGCTCTTATTATATGGCCCTTAATACCATATCTTTGATTTGTTTTATTTTCGGTCTGTATCTAGTTTCTCTCAGTCTGTGTGTCTGCCTCTCTTATCATTATCAACGAACTGGAGTCTCAGCCTGCTAGCTCAGCCACACAACAACTGATAGTTTATCAATTTTTTTAAATTCTACATTATTTATTAAAATTACTAATAATTAAGACAAACAGATAATTACAGTGAATCTATGTGCTAATAGCTGGGTAATTAGGCCTTCGGTTCTCAGACTCTTCTTAGGCCTAGCTGCAGGGTTCAGCGCCTCTCTCTCTCTCTCTCTCTCTCTCTCTCTCTGTGTCTAGGGTAATAATTAGGTCCATTATGATGTGATTTGGTGCTGTCTGAAAAAGTGGTGGTTTGAAAGTGTATTGAATGAAAGACTGTCAACATTTGAATGAATGAGAAAGAGTAAGAGAAATATGGCATCTAAATTAAAGCTTAGGGTTCGTTTTTTTTTTTGTTTTTTTATTTTTTGTATGGCAAAAAAAATGTGTTACGTTTTAGCTTTTTAGTGTGTTGGAGAGTGAGCCCACCCCCCATCCGTGCTAATTGCTACTGATCGAGCATCATCTCATTGTGATTCCTTTGCTGCCTTTGTCATCTATCTTTATTCTTTGCTTTCACTATTTCTGTGAAAAACAACAGGCCCCACAATCTTGAAAAGGATTAGCATTAAGCTGCTTCTGTATCTTTCATTAAAAAAAAAAGGTTGTCCATCCAGATGTTTCAATTATTAAACCCCATATTTCTTTGGCCTATATGTACAACGATGCAAATGAACTTTCATATGAATGATTAAGCTTTTTTTGTCCTCCACTAATTGGAATTCTTCTTCGATCTCCTTCTTCTTGCAATAGTTACCATTGTCATTTCTCATGTATATATATACCTGGCTTTCTGCTTCCTCCCCCTCCTTGTCCTCAAAATGCCCCCCAAAAAACCCAGTCTCGCCACTATATATTACCTGTAACTGAGTGATCACAGCCTGCTGTAACAAGGCCAATCTCTCTCTCTCTCTCTGCCTTCTGTTCGGCCCACATCGTGCCTGAAAGTTGACATTCTATACAGTGATGAGCTATCACATCCGCCAGGCATCCTTCCATGATGCCCATTTTTTTTTAGCTCTAGGCAACTATATTTGTTCGAGACATCTTTTATATATATTCCTAGGTTTATATGAAGCTAATTAAGGAGGTCGTGTATATATATATATATATATATAGCCAAATCCCTCGCTCGTATATGCTAGCTAGGTCCCCCATCCTTAATTTTAACCTCTTGCTGGTGCTTTTTCATACCATATCTCTCTCTCTCTCTCACACAGTAACACGCACACGCGCGCACAGATGACAGAACCTCGTCAAAAGCTAGCATGGCAATCATTTCTGTCTTTGTTTTATCCTTGCAACTTGTATACAGTACACATATTTTTAATACCCTTTTCTTTTCTCTTTTCCAATTAGATTAATATGGACATGAGCATATATATATAATATATAATATATATAATATATGATATGTGGAGTCAAATTTTGCGTCTTATATCATAACTAATATCTAGGCTTTTGTTGGAGAGAGAAAGAGAGATGGGTCGAGAACTGGACATGAAGCTGCGTGATTAACGTGATATAGACTGAGTGGGAGGGAACTTTTTGTTAGACTGCTTGTGTTTGTGTCAACTGTCATTTACAACTTACACCCTGCAAGAAGCTCATGACTTAATGAGAAACTCTACGCTGCTTCTCATCTTCAACCCACACCCATCCAGCTTACCGATCATCGATCCACATCGATGGTTTCATGATCATTGATCATCACCCATCCAACAACCAAAAGGAACCCCAACCCGCCCGGCCATGTCAAAATGACCACAAAAGCCATGCACTAAAGTTATTGCATGCCTTGCAATAAATATATAGCATGGAACCGATCATACGGAACTCCTCCATTTTGTATGGTTTGAGCATGTTTCTGTCTTGTAAAGTGCAGGGGAAAAAAGCTTTTCCTGCCCAGATTCATTTAATATAAATTAAATCATCTAATTTTAAGGACCTCCTTATTCCTTATTGACGGCCATAATTAAAACTCCCACGAACAACTATAGCTCAAATCAATCAAGACAATTGGAAGATTATATACTGTACGGCCTAGTGAGTCACATGCCGAAAGCCCCATAAAGACTGATTGGCCGAAGGCCTGGTGAGCAGTACTGGCGGAACCATAATGATGGCTTGGAGCCTAGAGGGGCTTGTTTTCCCCAATTTTTTTAAAAATGCTTTTGTAATCTTTTTTAAATTCGATTTTTACTCTCTCTCTCTCCTCCCCGTCACACCTTTTTTCTTCTTTCTTTTTTTTTTTTTTAAAAAAAAATAAATTGTTTTTTTAGTTTTAGCCCTCAAACTATGAGTGTTCAAGCGGTTATAACCGGCGATTATTGCAACCGCCTCTGCCTTAGGTAATTATCAGATTTTTAATAACCGCAACCACCTCTGCCTAGGCGGTTAGCGGTTATTCAAACCGCTAACAAACGGTTATAACTGGTTTTTTAAAAAAGGACTTTTGGGCCTTTTTTTTATATTTTAGGCCTTCATTTTTCATATATTTTGGGCTTATTTTGCCATATTAAACGAAAAATATGCTATTTTTTGGGCTTATTTCACATACATAGTCATAATGCTCAAATCCATTAAATGGCTCAAACCAAGACATACTACAAACTACTGAAAATCTGAAACTAGTAAATGTAAGCAAAACAAATATTACAAGCTTTAGGTTTCATCTCATTCTCCAACCAAAACGACGTCGTTTTGGGTTTTTTTTTTATATTTAATTAATATAAATAATTAATATATATATTTTTATATAATTATATATAAATAAAGGCGGCTAGCGGTTATAACCGCTTTTTCATACCCCTAAAATCGCTAACCGCAACCACCTTAGGCGGTTAGCGGTTTTTAATAACAGCTTTACAAAGCGGTTAATGGTTAGCAGTTATTAAAAAGCGGTTATAAACGGTTAGCGGTTGGCAGGACGGTTATAACCGCCACGCCTGAACACCCCTACCTCAAACTCCAAATGCTAGTTATGCCCTCGCCGGTGGGTCACAACTGAAATGCCTAGGAGGCCGCTAACCCGTAACAAATGAGCCTAAAAGGCTCGATGACATGCAACCTCAAAAGGCCAACAAGCTAGGATCTTGGTACACTCTCGCTAAAACGTAAACGCCAAGCCAACAACTGATTCTCCACTCCGCGAGCTCAGATAATTAGAAGATTCTCTGTGCAATTAATTAACTAATCAAAAATTAATGTCATCATCGCATATATATATTATATATAATAATAATAACGTTTGTTCATGAAATAGATTTTGTTTTGATGTGTCGTCTGCGATGACGTGTTTAACGGTGGGAAGGAGCACCTCGATCAGCTCTTCAAAACGAGAAAAATGCTTCCATGCCCATCACCCTTTTTGGCCTCTTCTTACTCTCTTTGGGGTTGGGGATCCCACATTCCAACCCCACACCTTCCACCAAACCGCCCTCATCATTTCTATTTTAGCCTTTTCTGCCTTTCGTTTTTCTTTATTTTTCAAATTTTATATATATATATATATATTTGTTGTAATGCATATATAGATGTTTTTATACACATTTAAGAAGGCATTTAATATTTATATTATGCAAGAGCAAGAGGCAAATTAATTATTGTTGAGATCGATATTGTCCACTATAATTTCTTAGCTAGCGAATTGCACGGATATAGCAAACAATAGTTGTTGTTTCTAGGTTTCATTTATTACACTTAACTACTCAAATTTATAAAAATGAGTTATTTTATGGTCATAATTTAATATTGTTATATCTAATGGTATAGCTAGATGATGACATGTGACACATATTTTGGCACGCCATCTAATCAAATTAGACCGTGAAATAGAGTAGATCCTTGTTTTTTATGCTTAATTATAAGGGTACTTCAACTTAATTACTACAAATTAGTTTCTTACAAAATGACACAATTGGTAAATTTTTTAGTTAATGGCCGACCTGTCAACGACACACTCTTTCAATTATGAATTGTCACATTAATTTATAAAATAATTTTAGTAAAAATTATATATAATGCCCCATGCATTTTCGGGAAAAAAAAAATGCTTAGTACCTAATAAAGTACTATAAATTAGGTACTTGTTTGCAAGGCTCACCACCTACCCTAACATAATTAAATTGTGGAATGAGATTGTCTGCCCAAACACGTTTAGCATTTGTAGCCATCATGGTAGTGTTTTTGGCTGCTCCATAAAGCGGGTGCAAGGTTGCAGCTCTGCCGTTTTACAAGCTTCCCTAATTAAGAAACAAGATCTTCAGCTCTAGCATTATTTCTTTCCCCCCCATGCACCTCTAAGCTTACCTTAAAAAAATAAAAATAAAAATTGAAAATGAAAATCCTCCAAGGGGCCGGGTTTGACTTCCGCTGATTAATATATAATGGTATACGTTGTATATATATGAGACAGACCACCAACATTGTTATGTCTAATACATTTAAGTCATTTGTAGGACACCCTCTTGTTCTTCAAATGGAAGAAGAAGTTTTTTTTTTTTTTTTTTTTTTTTTTTTTTTGAATTATTCCTCGATCCATGATTCTTTCATAACCGTTGATACAATTTCAACAAAACTATTCCTTAGAATGAGGAATAACCTTTTATCATTTAATGGATGGAGTATTCCCTAGCCTACAATTTATTATTAAAAAAAAAAAAAACACTTAATCTAAGAGTTGATTCAGACTGTCACACCAGCATTAATGGAGTAAAAATATGATTTTAGGCATTTTTCTTTGGTATTAACCCATTACAAACTGATGTGGTTACTACGTCAGTCACTAAACAATTAAATTTACTTATATTATTATTTTTTTTTTCATTCATGTGGCACTTATGTAGACTGTCACGTGAGTTTATAACAGAATTGTAGTACTTGTGTCCTCCATTCGACGTAAGCTCCATAAGATAGGTTAAAAGATACTCAGAAGCAGCATGTATGTTTCAAAAAACAAACAAAATTCATTTCTTCTTTGGGTTTGACAATAGAATTCGACTATATCACTTGATGATTGTACAGAATATGATATTGAATACAGAAAGGCATATGTAACATTAAAAGAATAATGTAAAAAAGAAGTCGACATAAGGAACATGTTCACTTCTGTTGAGCTAGCTTCACTATCTAGACCAAATCTTCTTCTTAGCATCCCTCTCCTTCACCCCTTGAGCCTGATCTCTGCTGGTGCTAGTCCTCTTGTGAGTCAAGGGCCCTTGAGCAGCAGCAGTGACTAGCTTTGTTGTTCTCATGACCCTTGAAATTTTAGGTGGATCAGATTTCCTAGTAACCTTGGTATCATTTAAAGAAGAGGGTACAAATATATTGTTCTCTGTATCAGCACTTCTCAACTGATCTCTTTTCCTCCTCGTCTCATGGAGAGAATCATTTCCTCTTACAGACCCATGATTCATTGAGCGGTTTACTGAATTTGAACTTCTCAGTATACGATGCTCAATCTCATTCATGAATTCATCTCTTATATAGGTTTTTCCTTCATTAGGAGTAGCCCTAACTGCATCAGTGCAATCATGAGTACACTGCAATTGTTGCTCTTGCACCCTCAACTTGTTTTCAAGCTCCTTAATCTGCCATAACATGTCAAATAGATCATTTTCAAATTCCCTTTTTGCAGGCCAAGGCAATGACACAATGCATGATATTACATAGGGTAAACAACGGTCCAAGAGACTATATATATCAGTCATACAACACCGGGATCCAAACAAAAAATAAAATTAGCTAATAGATATACTTCAATCTCAGTGTTTTTATTCAAAATTAAAGGGAAAAAGAAGACCTTTTGGTGAAGTAAGACGGACTCTGAATTTTGTTCCTGTTCTTTCAGTTTTCTCTCCAGCTCATCCACCTGAAAGAAGTAAACAGGCATACAACATCGTTAATTTCGACTTTCTATTAGCTCATTAACATATGCACTAACACCACTAAGTGAAATTTTTTTACAACCTTATGTTGAAGGATGATAGTATGAGACTCAGACTCTTGCAATTGCTCTTTGAGCTTGTTTTCAAGTTCCTTAACCTGCTTGAAGTAAAATATAGGTTAGCAATTCCAGCTTTTCTTTTGACATCATCACAATTGGTTGACAAGAAATAACCCAACTCTGACCATCCAAGAACCCCTATATCATTTGGTCACAAATACTATTTAGTGTGATAGTAGAAGTCTACTATCCTCAAGACTAGATTTCAAGGAAAAATATTGATACAAAATAAAATAAAAGCTACCACCTACCAAATTATTTACGTTCAAAAAACAGAGATTTAATTGGTACACTAACCTTCTGCTGGAAAGATGCAGATTCTGACTGCTGTTGTCCTATAAGCTTGATCTCTAACTCTTTGACCTTTAGAAGAAATTAATTTCAAATTAGCCAAATTAGCAATAAACAAAAAGGAAGCTTACTATAATTAAAGTGGAAAGCAACCTTTTGCTGGAGATTGCTGCAGATTTCTTCCCTCCCTTTCATTCTCTCAGATAATTGCAAAACTTGTTTCTCAGACTGGCTGTGCACGACTGTCTTCAACTCAATCTGCCCTTCAAGTTCTTTGATCTTTTCCTGTAAGTTTTTGTAAAACTGATCTTTGCCTTTTGCCTTGCTCTCTAGGTTCTGTAAGTTCTCTTCTAGCTTCCTTAAATATTCATCTTTAGATTTGGATTCTTGCCTTGCTTTTTCAAGCTTTTATGAAATTGAATAAATAAATTAAAAAAATCAAACTTAATCATTGCTGCTATCATAAAAAATAAAAATAGTAGGAAAATAGATATTTAAACTTTAACTGAACAAAATATCGAATTAGAGTTCACAAGACCTACCATAGCTTTCACCTTTTGAAGCTCGCTAGTATCAATCTGCTTCTTCACAGGGCCCAACTCAATCCCTCGAACCCGAGATGCAAAATTTAAAGAACTCAAAGTCTCACCCAAGTCCTGGTCCGAAGGACTGATTTGTACAAACATCAAAGTTTTGGAGTCCCCCCCTGCAACACGCATATAACAACTACATGAAAAAGAAGCAATAAAGCGTGCAAGATCAAAAGCTCAAAGGATAATTTAGCCTTTCTACACTTTGATACTGATAGCATGGACATGACAAGCCAAATTTCTTACACCTCTAAAAAACACACTCCTATATCCCGACTGACTTAAATTTACCTAATGAGTCTTGAAGTAAATGTGTCAATTTGGAGTTTCTGAAACAGAAAAACAAACATTGTTAAAATCAAATGTGAATTATGATAGAGGAATGACATAAAGGCAAGCAAGATGTAATTCATACCTGTATGGGATGTGACTGCTTTTAGCTGCCAAAGCAGATATGACATCTCCAAGAGCTGAAAGTGATCTATTTATATTTTGTGCTTCCTTCAGGCGCTCCCCTTGCACATCAGTTTTCGCAAGCCTCTCACTACCTGCCAAATCTACAAGCCAAAGCTTGCTTTTGGTGCACTCCCCATTCACCAAGTTCTTTGCTCTTACCATTATACAAAGCATGCTGAAAAGTATGGCCAATCAATAATGAGAGAGAAAACATGTTATAAATTAAAGCAAAGATTTTTGTGGTCATGCACAATGAAAAAGGGCAATAGAACTTGGTACCAATGAGATCGACTACTGTGCTCATTCACATTATTACTTCCAACAGCTCTAGCATTACTTCCAGCCTGCAGCACACTCCAGACTTCCCTAATGCTATCAACTTTGGCTTCTACAATTCCCGGAACATGATGAAATCCTTCAGAACCTTGCTTTATCTCCAACCTAATACTCAAAAATAAAAATTTTAGTAAGACTTCTTCACCAAAATTTTTTATCTCAACCAAGCCAAGTGACCAACTTGCATTATTTCAAGCCATTAAGTCTAGTATGCTTCCAAAGCTTTACTAGCTATGTATGCATTTAAAGAAGGAAACATCAATCTTACTTTTTTGATGCTGGAGATGTAGCCAACAAGTCTCTTATCTGCTCGTTATAAACTTCAAGAACGCTAACTGATAGGTTGTATGTAAAAGTTTCGCTCCTTTCCTTAGCAATGTTAAACAAGAGCTCAAGAGTCCTATAATTTACTCCTCTATTCTGCTGGGTACCCTCCATTGTAAATGTCTTTCCTGTTCCTGTTTGCCCATAGGCAAATATACACACATTGTAGCCGTCTAGCACTGATGTCACCATTGGCGAAGCATCCGCAAACACATCAACTGTAAAAAAAAACCAATGCAAAAACTCTTAAAACACATTTCACAAATCAAAATATTGCTAGTGTATTAACCAAAAGACACATAAATATATACCTTGATCATCTTTTGGTGTGTAAACTCTGTCAAATTTGAAAGACTTTTTGATGGAGCCAGTGGTCAGAATTCCAAGGCATCCATCCTTTGCTGCATCAAAGTCTACAACTGTTGTACAGCTAGTCAATATCTCTTCTTTACTTAATGGACGACAGCGGCAGAAAACCCTGATATTCCCTGGTATGTATAAGACATAAATAGTGGGGGTTAAAATCATGAAAAATATAACATAAAAACAACTTGCTTATTTAGCATAAAAGTGAAACGTGCCTTTAGCCTCCTGAACTTCATTAAAAAGTTTCTTCCTCTTAGCTTGCTCTTCGTTGTACTTCACTTTGAGATCTTCACACTGTGCAACTGCAGAGTGATTTAATGAGTCCATGCAGCCAAAACATTTACCAATTTACAATGTTAATTTCTAACTCAAACATACCCAAAGCCTGAACTGCAAAAACCATTTTATTCAACTCAGGAATGGAATCAGCACAATCATGAGCTTCATAAGAAAGCTGGGCATGCTCTCTTTTCATCACCTAAAAAACAAACCAGTTGTAGAAATGCTTAATCACAACTTAAAATGAAGTACGATTAAAACCGGTTTTAGGATGATTTTGATATGTAAGCCCCAATAGCATTCTATTACACACCTTTATTTTTTCATGTAAACTATTGATTGCCGCTGCCCAGTGCTTCTTATCATACTCATACCTGCTGGAGATAGTCCTCAGATTTTCAGCTTGTTTCTCTACAGTTTGATCTAACGGAGAAAAAAAACAAAAGATGAGAGAAAGGTTATTATTTTCAAGAGAGCAGAAAACCTTGGATAACCTGTATTTGAACTTAAAGAGAGAGAGTCCTGGTAGTGATTCTGAGGCAAACCTGACTTAATAACACTACCCACTAATCTAATGGATCCTTTCCTCGTCCATTTATTTTTTTGCCTGTAATGGATAGGTAATTAACACTAGTAGGTGAGTTCTGCCTAGAATGTGTGAAATACTTCAATCTAGGATCACCATCACTCATCATGTTACTATTGCTCAAGAATCTTGCCACTACTGACTTATTGTGAATACAATATTGCTAATGACAACATTTATTAGAATGCAGAACTTTGAGTACATTTGCATAATTAAGTCATTAAACATAGATTGGGTTATTCATTGACTTTGCTGAAGCATTCTTGCTCTATTATATTCGAAAGATACTAAACATTTGAAGCTCACCTAGAGACAGTTTCTTAAATGTCGCATTGTCAAGTTCCATCCTGACCTTGTCCAGCTGTTCATTTGCTGCAGTCAACGACATCCAAGCCTCGTAGCATTCTTTTTTCTTTCGCTGACACTGCATGGTGAGTTCCTCTATCTTCTTCTCATATTTTATGGTGGACTTTGTTTGCATAAGTTTCTTCTGCAAACACCAAATTCACAGACCATGTAAGCAACAATTAAAAAGCTTTAATGCTTCAACTGTTCATGTAAATTGTGTATAACCTGGGCTGAAGGAACTTCTATCTCAGCAGCACACTTGTTACATTTAAGGTATTCTTGTTTAACCTGAGGAACTGTACTCAAATCATAAAATAAATTAAACATGCCTGGAAATGTTCGTAAATGACATTCATGTTCCACTAAATAGCAAAAGCAAACAAAAGAAATGCAAATAAAATTACCTGACACCTTTGGTGCTTTCCTAATACAAATTCCACTAACTACTGGGCTTCCATTGACTCCTTCAAATCTTATTACGATTACTCCATTCTCCTTCATCGAGACCCTCAGGTCAACCAGCTGCAACGGCTTGTTGGCTCCAACTACAGAGAAAATATCAAAGTCTGATAGAACCTGCCACATTCACCGACAACGAGAACACCCAGAAAATACTATAGTCAGTTTACTGGCACAATCACACGTACAGAAGCTTGGACCTTTGCTTAAATTGACTTGCCTTTTGTTCCTGGATGTATACGTTGAATACCCTCATTCCTTTAGGTCCATTTGTGTTTATGATCTCCGCAAAATGTAGGTCAAAAAAATAGTCTCCAGGAGGAAGATCATTGAAATGATAGCAAAAGTTTCCCAATCGTGCGGACTGATATATAGATGGACAATCTCCAGCCTCAGTTATTGGCTCGTTGGTTCGGAAAACATTCCCTCCTTCAAAATATGTGTCACCCACAAATTTCGTGCCGGAATCTACCTCATTTGGAGCCTCACCTCCAGCATTTACAAACATCACACATTCCTCTGGTTCAAGAAGGCAATAAATTAAATACTAAACTTTTCCAAGTCCCCCCACCCCCAAGAAATGACTTTCCAACCCACTAAGAAAGCTCAAAAGTTTTAGCCTGTGTTTAATTTCGGGGAAAATCCATAAATAGATCATATATGGTATGCACTAAAGTACGATAATCAACAGGGATTACCTGACATTTACAACTAAACAAAAGCATTAACATTTTTTTTTTTGTAAAGCGGGCACAACTATTGAAAAGAAAAAACCAAATTCAATTTCAATATAAACCATGGAATACAAACACTTATATTATTACTGACACTAACTGATAATAACTGGTGTAAATTGGAAGTCCTAGGGTTTCATATATTTGCAGAGCAAATCCGTCAAAATAACATATAGGCCCCTAGTCCTACGTTCGTCTGCTGAGAAATATAGTAAAAATCTAACCTTCATTTAAATTTGTTCATTTTTCTTTAGTTTCAACAGAAAAGAAAATGAAGTCCACTAATTCAATTAACTTTATCACACAATTTGCTTGAGGCTTCTTGCTTCTGGCGTCCTATTTAATGAAAAACGAAAGACCCATCATTTAATTTCTTCTAATCCCTCATTTTCTTGGTAACCAGACCAAGACTAAATCTTGAGGTTAATAATACTAACCTGTTGAGTTGGATTTGGTAAACCCAGAAGGGATTAGTCTTGATCTGGAGTCACAAAGCATCGAATCCACCAAAGACTCGTCGCCCTCATCATTCATGGCAGAATCTTTCGATTCTTGACTCAAAGGTTCAACTTTTTCCCAGTCAAAGGCCCGGGAGACTGACGAATCTGGACCCAGGGTTCCTGGGTGCTGGTGAAAAGTGTTGAATGGGATCTCTTCCATGGAAATTGGACTTCTCAGTGTTTGGCAACCGGGAAAATCTTGAGTCACGGCGACAGAATAGCTTTTCTTGCAGCAAGAAATGATCGGGGTCTGGAGGAGAGGAAAATGGTAGGAGAATTTGGGTTCTTTAACTTTTTGCTATGTTTGGTATGAGAATGCTCGAATTTGAATTTGTGACCGTTGGGTACAAGTGACCGTTACTATCCTTTTTGGGGTTTTATTTTCATGTACATCTCTCGTCCGAATTTGGCCAAGGGTCCGAAGCCAAAATAAAATAAAATACAAACCAAAAACAGTTACCCCTCACATTAAATTCATTAATAGTGTTGGGTCATGGCCACATAAGACCCAATGGGTCTCCAGCCCAGTCCAATATACAAGCCTGTTAAGACAAAACCCAGGTTGAGACTTAGTTGGCTCAGTCCCATGCATGGTCCGCCCGCCAAGGATATAGTAGTCTTCCGTCGATGGTACAATGGTCACCAACAAGCATGAGACTCTCCCAGCACCTCAAGCAAGCTTCCACGATTAGCCAGATCGAGACACATGTACCAAGAATAACTTAGACACACATGTCCATTGCCAGTAGGGCCATACCGCGTGCTCCATAATCTTAGGCTCCTAAGATTGTGGAGCAACCAATAACCCACAACCCTTTGTCGACGTTGTACTCACAATTCTCTCTCAATTTCTCATTACGCTCATATTTTATCTCTAAGCAATTCACTGACATATCCCCTGCCGGCACACCATCGGTAACTCTGATCCTATTGTTCTTTCTTTTGTAGCCTGACGATTCCTCAGTCATCACACCACTCAGCAATCCAACAAATCCTTGGACACCGTTCCACTCTTCGGGTATCGTGCCACGTCACTCCTTGGAAAACTGTCATCAACAAATACTGGCACAGTTAAATATATTTTGATATTTTTCTTATTTGTCAACTTGATTTGTTTCTTTGTCTAAGTTGATATATTTTCATGTATAGGTTGATTTTATTATGTAATATAGTTTATTAATTACTTGATTGTATCTCTTATTTTAACTGACCTATTCAACTATGAAAAATGCTAGGTCTTTTTTTGGTATTCTCCTCATATCCTCATGGTCATATTATATTTTAAATATAAAGTAAGATAAATAAGGACCACTTTTCTTCCTTTATATATATATATAAAATAATATCTACTTAGGACCAAGAGGACACGAGGATAACACTATGAGAGCATTTAGCTATCCCCATTCAACTATAAATTAGCTCTTCCTGTAATAATTTAGAACACGATGAAATATATTTTTTGGTTCATATATCTATTTTCTAGTTTATTTATTGTATCATAGCAAGAACAGGGAGGAAGAGTGTCATTTTGTTTTAGAGTAGTAAGAAACGGTATATAGAACGAACAAACTTACTTTTTTTTTTTTTTTTAATATTTCAGGAAATTGGGTTTGAACCATCTTCTAAAATTCAAAATAAATTATTGAAAGTTCATACTAATTATGTAAAAGATAAACTCATATATATCAAAAATAATTATCTACAAAATCATAAAAATAACGGGATTCAGCCTAATGAGAATGGGCAAACGCCCCAAACAATAAACAAAAAAGTGCATGAATTTAGTCACAATGAAATATGAATCATATGCGAATATAATATCTAGCATTACCCATATAAAACAACATATTCCATTTTGTTTTGGCTTGTTTTGAGGTAATATGTCTTTGTTTTTCCAATACGATTAATATCTATTGATAAAACACAACATTTTTCTTTAAACTAAATTAGAGGAAATTAACATTATATTTTCATCTTCATTCTTCCATGCCATTACTAATATCCATATGCCCCCTCCTTATTATATTTTCGCTTAAATTGTTAGTAATTTGGATAAATATATATGAGAGAACTCATATAAAACTCATTTGTCTGAATAAGTAGTCAAACAGTTTGAAATTTATTTGGTCAAATAAATCTTATATAAATTCTCTAATAATATACTAAATAGTAAATTGTTGAAAACTAATAAATTTATGTTACTATCATAATTATCATTAACACCAATTTTTTTTTTTCTTTATCATTGTTGTCACTGCAAGCATTTTTGTTTATTATTTTTAATATAAAGAGTTTCAATGTAACCAAATAGTATAACATTTTTTTAAGAATCTTAATATAACTTTATAAAATTAATTATTTTCTCTAAAATATATTTGATGCTAAAAATATTTTATATAAAATGAAATGAAACTTAGAGAGCCGAATTATTTTCTCTAAACCGAATGATCTATTCACAAGTCACCCAGTCTCAGCTGCTTACGATAAATGCACAACACTAGATAACTCCTTCCTTTTGATAAAAGGGACACTCATCTGGACAAGCACCGAATCATCAAAACTACCATTCACACCTGTTGGAGAACGAAAGTGGAAATTTAACCACACGCTTCTTCTGCGCGCGTGAAAGAGCACTACCCAACCACCCTGCGACATGTCAGTAGCTCACAGCTTCAAAATCCCACGAGGGCGTCCCTGTTTATCAAAATTAGAGGGCGTCCCTGTTTATCAAAATTAGTGGGCGTCCCGATCCATTTCCACCCCTAAACCCAAATCCTCAACCCCTAAAAAAAAAAAAAATTTAATTTTTTTTTTTTACCGCACTTTCTTTCTGTTTCTCTACTTTTCTCAGCGTCCAAACAGGCTAACATTTATGAATAAAAAGGCATGTCTTTATTTATTTTTTTGGTGGAAAATCGTGTCTATTTTCTAATAATTTATAGTGTTACATTTTTGGCATGTTCCAATATGCTATATGAAAGCATATATAGTTGATCTGTTTCATTCCCTCATATCTGTTTTATTCTGATTAATTGTGATTGATGCTTCTCTTAGCTTGTACTTTCTAGGTGTTTTTTATGTCGGGGTGGAACTTAGGCTCTGAAGGTGCAGTTTTTAGCTTCTGAAGGAGCTTTCTTGTGGGATTTCTCATCAGGTAAAAACTTCTACTTTCAAGCATTTTTTGTTGTCATGGAATGAATTCCCTAGTGTTCTTCTTGTTCATTTGGTATCGTTGTATTCGAGAATGGTCATAACTTACTGTGTGCTGATTTCGTGATTAAAATGCACGCTGGTTTAGTTGGGGCCTTTGTGTATTCCTGTTGGAGATTCATTTTACAGTGGAATTTGGCTTCATATGCTCCTGTTGCTTGGTTATACGCGTGGATGACATTAATAGGAAGCTCAAAATTGTTAAACAATAAATTCCAAATGGGTTAAGAAGCATTGGCAAGTGCAAATCAAGTAGTTTGAAGTAGTCACTCGCATGTGTTTTTTTGTTTTTTGTTGTTTTTTCTTTCACTTCTAGTTAAGTGTGAGAAATTTCAGTTGGTGCAGTTGCTTTCTGTTAAGACTCACAAGAACATATTGATATGCATATGCTCATGCTTTTGTCAAGTCAAAGGAATGCTTTATAATTTAAAAACGGTTGATTGTTTGTTTTACATCTGGTGCTATTGATGTTCGGTGATACATATTCTAAATGCACCTGGGGTATTAGTGTTGATAGAAGTATCAGTTTCTTATTATTTTGGTATTTTAGTTGTTTCTGCTCTTCCAATCGGGTTTAGAAACACGTAGTTATAATAGAGAGCGGGTAGGAGCAGCGACTTTGTAGTTGGTTGAAGAGCTTTTGGATGCAGAGTTAATGCTTACTTTTGCATTGACGGGCAGTGCCAACATGTATCTTTTGCTTTTCATGTGGTTTCCACCATTTGTGGGTGCATGTGCCTGTGTGTACGTATTTTACGTGATATTTAGGGTCTTTCTTCCTATTACTAACTTGTCTTCTGGAAACTTGTCAATACAACACCTCCCCTCCCTTTCTTACTATCACTTAGTTTTTGATCTTTTTTGGTAAGTTAATGTCACTGAATGGAACCTGTCTTAAATGGTTGACAATAATTAACCTTTTTTACTCAAAAAATCACGTGCTTAACATTAGCAAATTCATGAAGGTACCACTTTTAGCAGTGCCCCAGCATTCAGGTATTGGGAAGTTTTCTATGCAACACTTCGTGTTAGTATTGGAACTTGTCCTTAATAACATACAATTCCTTCCAAATTTACAATTATCTTTTATAGATATGCCTTGCACCACTAACGTTTTAAATGATTATCCATTTGAGAAGAGATTTTTTACGTAGAGAATGTATTTCCACCATAACATTTGAAATTGCATGTTGGTGCAGAGTTTACTTCTTCAAATGTAGAGAAAAATGAAATCAAACTGGCCATGACAGCTGTTTGCTGGTTGCTTAGTTTGGATGAGAACTATTGAGCTGTGACTTTCAGGTAAGTGATGCTTTTTTGGGGTTGATTGATATATAGACTTTTGCACATGGAGGGAGTACCATTTTAAGAAATGTTGAGGTTTCTTAAAATTATGATGCGAGTCAATGTTCATGACTTTGAGATGTATCTTTTTTGCTAACCTTTTTGAGAAGTGGAAACCTAGTCCTTTGTTTACCATTTGTGGCTTGATCACCATTTAAATATATTAATTAACGAATCAAGTTGCCGAGTATACTAATTGAATAATGATTGCAACCTAATATTAGAGTTTGAGAAGGATAATTATTGTTTCACCTTTTATCACATACATGATTAGCTTTGATTTTGCAAATGAAAATTTTCAAGTTGCAAAGTTTTATATAGCTCTTTGGGAGTCAATGGATTGTTGGCTTACTAATAAAAAAAAGAACGAAAAAATTGGAACTTGTCGTACATTGTTTTTACCTTTTACATTATAGACACGATTCACTTTGATTTTACAAATGAAGTTTTGTGTCTTTATGTGTATGGATTGTTTGCTTATTTATTGCAAAAGAAGAAAGAAAAAAAAAAAAAAATTCTATATGGGTTATTCGGAGGATCCTGGTGTATAAAGAAAATTTTGGGTCTTTAGTTTATGTATAAATGGTCTTGATGCCCATAATTTGTTATCTTTAGATTTCTAGTGAAGTCTAATCAATTGGAGTCAGTTTCTTTCCTTTTCTGGTAAAGGGGTTGGATACGTCCCATGTACTTGTGTTGCATCCGGTTTGTGCTTTTGATAGATGGCTACTTATAAAAAGAGAAAAAAAAGTTTTTGTTTCTATTCTTCTTCTAATTACTTCTATGTTTTTTCATATTGGTTTTTCCTTCTTTCTGCCATCAGTGATGGAAACTCAAAGTCAAGAAGAAGTTACAGGGCAGAGAAAGATGCTTCCGCCAGCAGCTGGAACTTTTGAAGATCGCGAAGACCTTATTAAACATGTCCGCGACTTTGGAGCTAATCAAGGATATGTGGTTACTATCAAGAAGTCTAGGAAGGACAGAAGAGTCATCCTTGGTTGTGACAGGGGAGGTGTTTATCGTAATAGACGTAAGATTGATGAAAGTAAACGCAAAAGGAAAGCTAGTTCACGCCTTATAAATTGTCCTTTTGAAGCCATAGGTAAAAAGGAAGATGATGTCTGGGTGCTGACCATAAAAAATGGGGAACACAACCATGAACCGTTAAAAGACATGTCAGAACATCCTTATAGTCGTCGTTTCACCGAGGAAGAAGTTAGGCAAATCAAACTCATGACAGATGCTGGTATAAAACCTCGTCAAGTGCTTAAGGCTCTCAAGCAAACTAATCCGGAGCTGCAATCAACACCAAGACATTTATACAATCTCAAAGCTAAGATCCGTCAAGGAAATGTATCTGGTCAGACCTTTTTCAAGCTTTTTAAATCAAATAGGTCATGTGGTGACTCTGATTTGTAGATTAGTAGGCACTGTGTTATATAGAATAGTAGGCCCTGCATCAGGGCCTCATGATGGGAAAGTGGTGCTCAAATCTGAGCCCTTCGCTATTTGGCTCTTTGTTGATGATCGGTGTTGGGAGATTCATGTGCAGTGCTTGGCAGTTAAATAGAAATAATTTTAGAGTAATCCTTTGCCAATGAAGCAAGAAAAATTATTCATGATAGGCTGTATGTTTATCTTTTTTTGAATCCCACATTATTATTCAAGTAGACTTGTTTATGGTGGGTCTGAGGTTCATTTATTTCCTCCATTCTGGTTCTATAAGCCAAATGTGGGATTGGAGCTTCATCTGTATTGGGTATAGATATCGGGCTGTTTGCTGTTTTTGGTCAGAAAGAATTTGAGTAACCGATATCGATAACCAAGCAAAGCTGAGAGTTGCAGTCTATGACTGCTTAGCAAACATGTGCCTTAGAAATGAGTCAAATGACTAGTAGGCTTGTAATGGGCATTTTGAATGGTTCCAGTAAAATGTTTGATTAGACAAAAAGTGACAACTTGACCATGGTTTTTTCTTTTGCTTCCCCCCTGATAATATTGCAAGTAGTATAAAATTTTATTGATAAAAAAATTATGCTGTTTTGCAGAGAAAAGTTTCAAGTCCTGGAGGCCTAACAGGTCTATTATTCTGGACACAAATTCTACTCCAACTGGGGGGTCAAAGCAAAACAACAATCAGCCGGTAAGTTTTGAGGTTAAAGGAAAATGGTGATACAGATGAGTTTCCACTTGTATCTGAATTCTAGCTATGTTGTTTCTCGTTCTCTTTTCTCTATTGAATGTGTCACAATTTAAATATAGCTGAAGGTTCCTAATTTTATTGGAGGAAAATTCGTGGATTCGCAAGGGTGTTCACTGATTGATGTTTTAAATCCCGTAAGCTCAAAAAATTCCCATGGTCAAACCTTTTATTTTCTTCTTGATAGAGTTGTTTCTATGAATGGTATTTTAATACCTTATGTTTTTAGGCAACACAAGAGGTTGTTTCTCAAGTTCCTTTAACTACCTTTGGAGAGTTAAAAGCCGCAGTTGCTGCAGCAAAGCAAGCTTTTCCTTCATGGAAAAACACACCTATCACCACCCGTCAACGTATAATGTTCAAGCTCCAGGAGCTCATCCACAGAGATATTGTAAGTTTTCCAATTTCATTCTTAAATTTACACTTATTGAATGGTGAATTTTAATTTGGGCAACACACCATGTCATATCTTCAGGATAAACTTGCCATGAATATTACAATAGAACAGGGTAAGACGTTGAAGGGTGCGCAAGGTGATGTGCTCCGTGGTTTAGGTTAGTCTTTGCATAGAGTCTTCTCTTCTTTTTTCTTTTTTTTTTTCATCATTATTCAAGTTCTTATTCCATAATGTCATGATTGAACTCGTTGCCTTATTTCCATTATGTTTTCCTTGTAGAGGTGGTCGAACATGCTTGTGGAATGGCAGCTTTGCAAATGGGGGAGTTTGTCCCAAATGCATCTAATGGGATTGATACATACTGCATCAGAGAACCACTTGGTGTTTGTGCCGGGATATGCCCCTTTAACTTCCCTGCAATGATTCCCTTGTGGGTATGTCTGCAATTCTTCCCAGGTTCTTTTATCTGTTTATTTGTATTTTCCACTTGTCTTCGTCTTATTTGGCATGCATTTTTTTAAACAACAGTGATATGCTTGTTTCTTCATAATATCAAACTTTTGTGCATGCACTCTATGCCTCGTTTTATACTAGGGATGCTCTTGGTTGCATATTCTGAAAAAAGAAATGAGAGAGAAAACTCATCTTCTAAAGTAATGAATGATTTTGCAGATGTTCCCGATTGCTGTTACATGTGGCAATACCTTTGTTCTTAAGCCATGTGAAAAAAACCCAGGTGATTGTCAACCCATTTAGTATTGCTTTTGTCTATATTCTTGGTTGGATTATCTTGTAATCATTAAAGGTTTTAGGAGATGATAACCTTTATTTGAAAAAGTTCATTAATTTTCACATGAACCTGGTAACTTGTTTCTAATAGGGTTGATAGTTGCTCTAGGCTATGAGAGCACTTATGTGGTTTGGATTTTGCATTAGTAGGTGGTAAATGTAAGTTTTGTTCTCAGGTCAATATGTGCCAAGTCATGTAGGAAGGCTGTAGGGTTGGCTGAGGCGCTTTAATGTTTCTGATATCCTGTTTTCTATATGTGATTGAGCTATTTACAGTTTTATGTGTAAGTATGCCTGCATGTCTACACATTTCTGTAGACAATGAAATTGCTTGTAGGCCTTTGTTAACTGGAATAGCGGTGCAGTGGAATTGGGATAAGTCAGATGTTCTCACCAAGTATAGTGTGGAGAAATAGCAGAAATTGAAACTCGATTAGCTTTTAAATTATGTATTGTATAGTTAATTGTTCCTGCATTATTGTTAAATAAAATTCCATTTTTTGTTCTTTGTTATCTTGTTACTGATGGACTGTTTTAGATTCTTCTTGTTAATGTGGCTAATTTCATTTGTTTCAGGGGCTGCCATGATACTTGCAGCATTAGCAATCGAGGCTGGTTTGCCTGATGGTGTCTTGAATATTGTTCATGGCACTCATGTAAGCTTTTCTTCTTTAGAACTCTTCTATTTAATAATTTTTTAACAGGAAAATACAACTCATAGACCCGAGAATATTGAACCCATGACCTCATCCTCCGCCCCCTAGATATATCAATGCTCTTGTCTCTAAATTGGGGATGGCTAAGTCAAATGTGTTATTGTACCCACCTCACATCTGTTTGGAGTGTCTAGGGTAGGGTTAGTCATGGTAATTCTGAAGGGTAAGCCCTTGTGGATGCGTGCTGATCACATAAATTTGCAATGTATGTCCACCTTCAAATATTGGCTTTGGTAATGAGGGGCATTATGTGAACGATTTTTTTAGGATAGGCTATAGGTGCCAGTTTACACATCACACTTCCATTGAGAGACAGACCTTATATAATGCTTTCCTTCAAGCACATGTTTGATGCGGGGCTTCCTCCCCATCTTTTCTTCTTGTTCAAAGCAACAGGGTCTGAAAATAAATTGTTAGACATTTATTGAAACAGTAGACTATGCGCATAAACATGTCATATTGTTTGCATGTAACTATTTAATTGTTTGTCCTATGTTCCACTTTGGGAAACATGGCTTAGGCTCTCAAAGAAGAAACTTCGGCCCATTTACTAAGTGATTTATCCTTTCCCCTGTGCTTGATGTGTAAAACCTCCCTTCTCTTACCACTTGATTGTATTTTCTGTGTCTAAAGGATAGATATAATGACGTGGATATGGAATTATTATATGATAATTTAAAATAGCATACTTACACAACCAGTGTTGACCACCATCCACTGCATTTTTTCTACTCTGATCTCCTGGTTAAGGATTGTGCCATTTTTGGGAAGGGGTTGGTCGTTTATTAAGGAGTTGGGATAGGGGAATTGATCCTGAAGGTTCCCTGTTGGCATCCCACTTTGAATAACATTGTTATATTCCTTACCTTCTACTTTCTACACTTTTCCTTTTCAATGTTTCTGTTACCTAATTACAATTTGGAGTTCCAGTTTAGGTCATTAATTTATCTCTGACACATAATTGTTTTGGAAATCAATTTGAGCAGGATATTGTAAATCATATATGTGATGATGATGATATAAAGGCTTTATCGTTCTTCGGTTCAAATACAGTAAGTTGGTCATCAGATTTTGGTGCTTCATTCTTACAAATACACATACATGCACATGCAATGCCTGAAAATATTTAAAGTGCAGACATGTTCTACATACTCAACCATGTGAATATTTTGAATTTTGGGGGTTCTATTGCATTTTGCTTGGTGAAACTTTATGTTTACTGTTAATTATATCCTTACTAGCAATTTCAATGTAATTTCCCTTTTAAGCTGAAGAGTGATATTTGTCTCTCTGATTTCTTTTATAGTGGACAAGAAGTTTAGATCATTAAACAAATAAAGAGCTCATAAAATTGAGTTATTAGGACCCAGACTTGTAATTCTGTATGCTCTATTCCAAATTCCTGCCCCTTGAAATTATTCTACTGAGATATGCTAGATGGGAGTATTTTTTAAGTTTTTCTCCACTTCTTAGTGTTAATTGGACTCAAATGTTAGTACATACAATAAGAGAGGCATTGGTAGACTTTCATGTTCTTACAGTTTTTTTTTTTTTTTAATTCACTTGTTCACCTGTTCTTCAGTCTGGAATGCACATATATGCTAGGGCAGCTGCTAGAGGGAAACGTGTTCAGGTGAATGCTCTTCTCCACCCCCCAACTTCTCTCTCTCTCTTAGAGAGCATTTCTGTTGTGGTTAGACCCAGTTGAAAACTAAATATACACTTTGGCTACCTAACTGATTATTGTGTTAACTTTCTTAGTCCAATATAGGAGGCAAAAATCATGCAATCATTATGCCTGACGCTAGTATGGATGCTACTTTGAATGCTCTTGTGGCTGCGGGCTTTGGTGCTGCAGGACAGAGGGGCATGGCTCTCAGCACAGCTATTTTCATTGGAGGTTCAGTGCTGTGGTATTATGATTCAAATTTCTCAACTTTTCTATTATAGTTTTGGGCATTTCCAAATTTTAAGCTCCTTTTGGGTGCTTGCTTTGCTAAAGAACCAGCATGAATTTTCAGACCTAGATAGTCAACTACTCATAGCTCTAAATGAATCAATTTCTTCATTTATGAAATTGTAAGAGTTTCGATGGATCTCTTCCAAATCTCCATCCCACTTCATAGTGTTTGTGTCTTCCAAGAATGATGGCTATTGATCTTTCCAGGGAAGAAGAACTTGTTGAGCGTGCCAAAGAACTTAAAGTAAATGCAGGAACAGACCCCGACGCAGACCTTGGTCCAGTTATTACTAAAGAGGTGGAAACATAGCCCCGAAATTTTTCTAATTAATCTGCAATATGAAAGGATTCATTATGTTGTGAGTTTTATTTTAATGAAAACACAAACCTCTTGGTTCCCTAGCTGATTGCTAGGGCATACTGAATGTAGATATTCTTCCTTGAAGTTGTGTTGCTTTTTAATTCTTGATGTGCTTTTGTTCAATTTACAGGCAAAGGATCGGATATGCAGATTAGTACAGAATGGTGTTGAAAATGGTGCTAGAATGCTGCTTGATGGGAGACATTTAGTGGTATGCAATTATTTTTTTTAACAAAAAAAAAAAAAAACTCTGTTCCAGGAAAAGTTAGTTTTTACTGTACCATATCCTGTTGGACACCTCCTCCCCCTTCTACATTTAGCTGTACTCTGCTTGCATGAACTGTCTTTCATTAATCTGCTCTATTGGATTTTGAAAGAAATGTAGCATCTTGGAGACAATGTTTCTACATATTTCAGTTTCATTCTACTGCCAAGACTCTAGAACATATCCTATGAGATTTGCTTGTGCTTACAGTCATGGCTTTTGTCAGTTCAACTTTCTTTGCCTGATAGTTATTAAGGAAGGAAAATGCTGTAGGTTTAGTGGTTGTTCATTCTATCCCTTGCACATAATGGAGTTTTGTTCCAATATAGAGAGATTGGTGATTGTGATTTTGATTAAGTGCTGGACTGAGAATGTTGGTTTTGCTAGTCATCCAAATTATAAGTCGCTACTATGCTCATGATTTAGTATATGCATCTGCATGTAGTCATTTGAAGATTTTCACTTGGCAAGGAACCTTTGTCATTGCATTGCTTTATTTTTTTAATGAACTTTCATTGATGTTTTGACTTTTGATTGGATCTTCTTTTGGGCTGCTTGACATTATCATAATTATCAGCATGTTTTTAGTTAGATAGTGGTTAAGGTGAGAATTAAAATGTTTTTGTGGTATCCCATCATGGTGAATGACTCGTATGATTTTGTGGGTTTCAATTGTGAAGAATGTTAAGTGGCTGTGTTATCTTACATCAGGTATGTATAAGGTCGATATGGATTATATAAATCGGTGTGAGAATCTTCAATTATGATTACTCCTTATAAGGGTTATGTTGTAGATGTGGATAGCACATTCTTGAATCGTGACAAATGGTATCAAAGTGAACTTGATAACACCATGTGATTTGGGGGCATTACAGTTCTATGTGATTCTCTTGACAAAGTCATCTGGGGTTTGAGTAAGGGTATTGCACAAGTATATGCTGAGTTCCACATTGGGCATGTATTAGGTTCATTTCGAATATAGGAGATTATGAGGAGTTGTAATTATGATTAGTCTATTTAGGCACCTTGATATTTTAGGGCAAATTTAGATCATCTTCGTAACTTGTGTTGTTTGTTTTTATGCTTTGAAGCGGTTTTGGGTTTGAGGATTAATTTGGCTAAATCAGAGTTGGTCCCGGTTGGCAATGTCATTAATGCAGAAGACCTAGCTAGTAGGGCTGGGCACAGGTCGGTTCGGGCGGGTTTCGGCCTGTTCGGCCACCCGACCCGTGCCCCTCGGGTTGGGGAATTTCCAACCCGTGATAGAAAGGAAAAGGTGAAAACCCGGCGGGTATTCGGGCGGTTCGGATCGGGGGTTTTTTGATCGGGTTAGTCGGGCGAGGTCGGGTATTTCTTTTCACAGCCATATACTTCTTTTTTTTTTTTTTTCTCAGCAAACAAACAGATTTTAACCCAACACAATCATAGAATTTGCATCTGAATTAAACAAAATCTGAAAAGGCAAATCAACGAAATAACAAATAAAAATCCACGAATGAAAATCATCGATCCAAACAGAAGGAAAAGATCAAATTCGAAGTTGCGGGACCTTATCGTACACACCAGCACATGGGTCGCCACCAACCTCACGAACCCTAGGTGCTTCAGTTCCTGTGGAGACGAGGACGGAGACAGAGCAGAGAGAGAGAGGCGACTCGGGCGAAAGGGAGTAGGGAGCGAGAGAGAGAGAGAGAGTGAGAGGAGAGGGAGGGAGGAGGCGGCTGTGTGAAAAAAAAAAATGAGGGGATGAGTAGGTTAGTGGAAATCTAGGGGTTTTTTTTTTTTTTTTTTTTTCATTTATTTAAGCTTTTGGGCGGGCGGGTCAGGGCGGGTCGGGTCGGGTCGGGTCGGGTCGGGTACCCGCCCATTTTCAAAACACTAAACCCGTGAACCGATCCGACCCGCACGGGTTTGCTGTTTTTCAACCCGTAACAGCAAAAAAAAACAGTAAAAACCGCCCGGATCGGGGCGGCTCGGGTTGGTCGGGGCGGGCGGGTTATGCCCACCCCTACTAGCTAGTATTTTGGGTTGCACGGTATCCTCTTTGCCTACGAAATACCCCTGTCTTCCCTCAGGCGGTTCATTTAAGGACAAATCTATTTGGGATAACATCATTGAGAAGATAGAGTTGTTTGTCTGGTTGAAAAATGATGTACTTGTCGAAGGGTGGGGAAGTTACTATGATTAAAAGAACTCTATGTAATTTGCCAACCTACCTCATGTCTTTTTTTCCCCTCTCAGTTAGTGTTGCCAATTGGTTAGAGAAGTTGTGGTGAGATTTTTTGTAGGGTGGCAGAGTTCAGGTATCACCTGGTTAACTGGACAAAGGTGTGTAATCCGATCTCAGGAGGGCTCGAAATTTGCTTGCATTCAACTGGACTATTTTAGGGAAGTGGCTTTGGCATTCATGAGAGAGAGGCCTTTTGGAGGTTGGTTGTGGACTTTAAATATGGCAGTGCTTTGGGAGGGTGGTGTTCCAATGAGGTCCATGGGCTGTACGGGGTGGGGCTTTAAAAAAGTATCATGAGGGCTTGGGGGGAGTTTTCTAGCCGTACTAGATTTGTGGTGAGTGATAGCTCTAAAGTTAAGTCTTGGGATGATGTATGATGCAGGGATCAAGCTCTCAAGATAGCTTTTATGGACTTATATAGAATATAGCCCATTTGAAGGAAGTTGTATTGGTGGACCATTTGGAGCTCTCTAGTATCTCTCATCGGTGGAATATTAATTTTCTCAGAGCAAGTCACAATTGAGAGGTGGATCTATTTATCTCGTTCTTCTCCTTGTTGTATATCTTTAGAGTGAGAGGAGGTGGTGAAGATAAGCTTTGTTGGGTACCTTCTATGAGAGGGTTGTTTAATGTCAAATCATACTATAATGTTCTTATTCCCCATGATAAAACTCATTTCCCTTGGAGGGTTATTTGGGGGAATAAGGTTTTGAGTGACATTCTTTGCTTGGATGGCAGTATTAAGGAAGATCCTCACCATGAGCAATCTTAAAAAACAATGTCATTGTGGTTGAGTGGTGTTGCATGTGCAAGAAGAATGGAGATTCAGTCGATCATCTTCTACTCCATTGTGAGATTCCCAGTGCTCTTTGGAATACTATCTTCAGCAGTGATGACTTGGGTTATGCCTAGTTGGGTGGTAAATCTCTTTGCTTGCTGGAAAGTGATTGGTGGTAGGTTAGCTTGATGCAATTTGGAAGATGATTTTGTCCGGCCTTATGTGGTGTCTTTGGAATGGATTGAGGACTTCTCTGAGTAAGAAAATAGCCCTTCTTTATTACGTTCTCTTCTATTTTCTTCCCTTCTATCAAAATGTTGCCAAGATCATAAATAGTGGACATAACTGTGAAATCTTTCTCTTTCCAGGCGCTGTGCTAGCTTTTTCTGAAGGACATGAATCTTAAAAGATCATCAGACTGTATTGGATTTTAGGGGAAATATATAAAGGACTACATTAGAAGCTATTTAAGATGAAATTTAAGGAATTCCATTCTGTGGTACATCTAAATGCTTCCTTAGGTGTTAAATAAAGACAGAAGTTGACATCAGATTAAAGATCCTATTTTCCTCGTACTGTAGCTTCTGTTAATTGTTTTCACTTAAGTGCAACTTCCGCTGTCTTCATATTAATGTAGCTTGTGACATGAATTATGTACTTTGTGATATGTTTTCAGTTTTTCTCTTGCTGGGCAAGTTCTTTCTGTTTACTGTTCTCTTTGACACATAAGGAGCTGTACTTTACTTGCTGAGGAGATTTTTTTTTCCTTAAATATTGTGGGAGCTTGCCTCCCAGAAACGTACTTCTGAATTTCCTGAACTGAACTTTATAGGTTCCAGGATATGAGAGTGGGAATTTTGTTGGTCCTACCATCTTATGTGATGTTACAACCAACATGGAGTGCTACAAGGTATTTCTTTTCTTGCTTGCTGTTCTTTTGTTTTCCAAATGAATGGATTTGGATAATTATGATTCTCAGTGGAAGACGAGTTGAACCAAAGACATTGGCATATTCTTGACAGCACTGTATCTTGTGTTAAGCAGGAAGAAATTTTTGGACCAGTTCTCCTCTGCATGCAGGTATTGCTTTCTTAGGTTTCTTTCTTTTTTGTTTGTAATATATGCTGGAAATTGGTTAACAAAATATTTCTTGTTGGATGACAAACAGGCTGATAGCCTAGAAGAGGCCATAACCATTGTGAACAGAAACAGGTGCTGTATCTTGTTTGTAATATATGCATTTTAATATTAAACCGACAGTGGGAGCATTGCATTTCATATATTTTTCTTTCCTTGCCCGTTTTCTTGCCTGAATTATATATGAGGTACACCATGGAAACTTTTATATATAGCAAGTGTTGCAAGCTGTGGGAAGGAATGGTTCTTTTTCATTAAAACGCTGGGATGAATTGTCTCTTGAAATATGGTTGTGTTTAGAAATGTAGGAGCTATACTAATTATTTAAGCATATACGAACACTACAGAGTTGAGTTGCATATGTAGGAACAGGGCAAAGTTTATGCAGAGATATTTTCTTTATTGTGTGTTGAAATGCTATCTTAAGTACCCCTTTAACAATTCAAAAACTTTTGGAGATACTTACACTGTTACATATTCTTATCTTCCTGATTTTACAGGCATGGAAATGGAGCATCCATATTCACGACATCTGGCATTGCTGCGAGGAAGTTCCAGAATGAAGTTGAGGCTGTGCTGGTAAGCCGACCATTTATATGGCATATAGGTACCAACCGCTTCTATAAAATTGGTGCCCTTTGTCCTAGCCGTTGGATCTCCTAGACTGCGTTGCTCAATTTAAGCCAACCCTTACTAAGTGCAGGGTCCATCTATAGATGTACAACATTTGAAGCAAAAAGGAATTAATTGAATGTGTAATTCAGAGTGGAGGATGTCATTCTAATAGTAAATGTTGCTTTGAATTTTATGCTTAAATCTTGTTTGGTGGGAACCACAGCTAGATAGTGGGAGAGCTTGTGAGCATCCAAAGATAGTGCCATATGGTTGCTTACTCTTCTTTGAGACCATTTATCTCTATACTTCACACTTGCAAGTCATTTTCTGACAAGAATTCAAATATGACTCAGGTTGGGGTCAATGTTCCTGTTCCAGTTCCATTGCCATTTTCCTCATCCAATGGATCAAAGCCATCTTTTGCTGGGGATCTCAATTTTTGTGGTATAACGTGCCTGATTCTCTCTCTCTCACCACCCAAGAAATAGGGGGGTTCAATGATTTTTCAATGCAGTTACATGCATTCTTCATCTCCTCACTTTCTGTTGATTCTGAATTGCAGGGAAGGCTGGTGTGCAATTTTACACCCAGATTAAAACAGTGGCACAACAGTGGAAGGATTTACCAAGCCTAGTAGTGTTGCGAGCTGCGCCTCCATCATCTGAGACAGATACGACAAGCCGAGGAGTGTCTTCAGCATTGCCTGCAACTTCTGAGAGAGATTCACCTAGCCAAAGAATGTCACCAACCATGCCGTCAGCGTCTGAGAGTGATTCACCAACTAATGAAGGGTCGCTGGCCATCCCTACAACATCTGAGGCAGATTTACCAAACACAGGGGTGTCATCTATGTCTCCAACAACTGATAGGGATTTACAAAGCCAGGAAGTGTCCACGGTCTTGCCTCCAATATCTGAGAGGGAATTACAAAACCGTGATATGTCCGTATCCATGCCTCCTGCAACAGAGAGGGATGTTCCAAACCAAGGGATATCCATATCGACACCCCAGTCATCTGAGAGGATGTATATGCCTCAGGCTCAGTGGAATAAAGCTCAACCCACAGTGTCTCAAAGGACCGAAACTATTCTGCCAACTTCTGAGAGGATTCATGCACCTACATCTCAGAGGAACGGCATCACATCCCCTGCATCTCAAAGAGTTGATGCAGCAATGGCCTTGTCTTCTGAAAGGGTATATATTCCTACATCTCATGCACTAGACAGTATGGGACCGATATCTCATAGGAAGGACAGTATGGCTCCAACACCTCATAGGATTGACACTGCCCTGCATCCAACTTCCGACCGGGTATACATGCTGGCTGCATCTCACTTGAATGACAGTATGGGTCAAACATTTCAAAGAAATAACACCACTATGTTTGCAACTTCTGAGAGGTTATACATGCCTGCCACATCTCACCTGAATGACCATATCGGTTCAACATCTCAGAGGACCGATATTGCTTTACATCCTACTTCGGAGAGGATATACATGCCTGCAACATCTCAAAGGAATGACAACATGGCTCCGGCTTCCCAACGAGCTGATGCTATTCCTCCAACTTCTGAAAGAATGTATATGCCTCCAATAGTTCAAAGGAGTTCCGGTATGTCTTCGACATCTGAGAGGTTATACATGCCTCCAGCATCTCAGAGGATGTATTCTCAGAACCCCATAATTTCAATGGATGAGTTTCCAAGCCAAGGAGCATCGCTGACTTTGCCCACATCTCAGAGGATATAGGATATTAGGCAATACATTTGTGTATCATTTTAGGATCCTTGTAGACAAAATAATCTCATAATGCAAATAAGTTTATTTTCTTTTTCGCAGTACATATTCCCACCCCACCCCCCCCCNGAGCTGCCCAGGGAAAAAGTCAAAGAGACGAAGGAAATTATAAAGAAAATTGGATGACTAAAGACTATGACTTGGTGTTTTGGAGCTATGCGCAAGACGCTAGTGATTTGCTCTTTGCTGCATGCTTCGTCAAGCACATTCAACAGGGTCTCTAACAAACTGTAATTAAAATAAAATCAAAATTAAATTAAAAAATGAACAATACGCATTCAACAAAAAGATCACTGCCCATTATACACCATGTTGTACCCGGAAATTCATAGGAATTATTGTAACTGGGGCTTGTAGAAAGCTATTATTAAGCACAAGCAAAGAGCCAAAAAAAAAAAAAAAAAGGCAAAGACCATTGAATCACAAGAAAATAAAATTTTCTTCAACTCCTAATATCCATTTTCTGGTTTGCTAATATGGGTTGCGGGCTTATGGAAATCCCGTGCTCTAATCCAGCTCTCGGACTTCAAAGGAAAAAAAAAAAAAAAGAGAAAAGAAATTGTACTCGGTATATTAGTCTTTCTTTGTTGAATATTAATGGAGTTTCTGTATTCCTAATAGAAAAACTCTATAGCCTGCTCTAGACTCCTAGAGTGGCAAGAATGCAATGCGCGTACACGTCGTGGGTGCCAATCTCTTATCCTCCAAAACTCAAACTTTCAAGCTCACGGTCCACGTTTTCAATCTCTCAAACACAAACCCATTTCGAAAAGAGGCCAGGCGATGATTCCACGGATGTTGAACTCCCTCTACCTTCTCATGTGAAATCCATTACCAGTACTTCAAACCCATTTGTGAAGCACTGCCTCAAGCTGCGCCACAGCTCTTCTTATCGCCACTCCCATGGTTCAGTTCTCGTTGTGGGTGCTACTCCTATAAGGTGTCATGCTAATCCTTCTCTCTTTGATTTCAATTTATCTGGGTTCTACGTTGTTATCAATCTAAAAACCCAAAATTTAAATGGGTATCTGCTATTTTATTTTTCTTACTCTGTTTTGGTTGCTGAGAATATGTAAGAAAGTGAAAGAAAATTAATTTTCAATTTTAGGTTTCTGTTGTTTTGGCTTCCAAGAATGGTTAGAAAATCCACAACATGAATTTTATGCCAGTGACTACATTGAATCCCCCCGCTTTCCCTTTCTCAATTGAAACTTTAAATGTTGTGTTTTTTGTTCTGTTGGTTTCCAAAAACTGATGGTAATAGATATTTCAGGTCCCATGTAACGAAAAATCTGGTAGTAAGAATATTTAAGAGAATGGAAGAGAGAACTACATGTGAAAAATATGTATCTTTATGTTTGATAAAGCTTTGGTATAAACATTTATTGTAGGGAAATATACAGGTTTCAAGAGCCGTTGCACGGGAAAGCTTTGGGAATGGATTGCTTACTTCTACTTGATAAAGCTGAGGTTCCTGAAGGGATAGATGATCTCTCTGTTCGTATTGTGCGTGTGAGCTCTGTGGTGATGAAAAAACTTTCTGGCGTGCAATCAATTGAATCTATTGAAGCAATTGCCCTGATGAGAATTCCTACAAGTTTCTTCAATCTAGATGGTGATCAAGAAAAGGCAGATTGTCAAAGATGGTTCCCATCCCCACATCGAATTCTAGTCCTCGATGGGATCCAGCTGATTCTCACCACTTATCCTGAGTGGATCTTGTAATTGGGATCCTGTTGGCCGGTTTTTCTTCTCTTGCTGTAGCCTTGCATTTTTTGCATAAAAAGATCATGTGCCCCTTGTCTGTTTGGTTTTGAAGACTGCTAAAAAGTGGGCGATTGCAAATGCTGCTCTAGTCTTCTTAGAAGTATAAGAAAAAAGACATGGAAGGGGAATTCTATCACAAGTTTCTTTTAGGTAAATTCATATGAAGCCACCAATTTGTGATGCTTTGGGCCTGCAACTCAGTCACCTCATACTTCGTTTGTCATTTGAGTCAAAAGACACCTACACAAATACACACATAATATGCAAGACAGAAAACGTGAAATATGTTTGATTGAAGAAAATTGTTGCAACAAAATATATATTAATTGAAGTCTCTTTCCTCTCCTCCATTTGATTTGTTAAATGCATAGAATACCATGAAGGTTTTTAGTGCTGCTTTGTTCAATAAACATGACATCTTAATTGATGATTCCTGAGATGCTGTTCAGTTTCCAGGTTATATTTGCAGGCAATTGAAGTCAGGAACCTTATGGACAATTTGTTTCACTAATTCAGTACTGTTATTCACTGCAGGACCCGGGAAACCTTGGTACGTTACTGAGATCAGCTTTGGCCTTTAGATGGGTAAGGAATAGCTTGCAATCTAAAATTATCTGGCTTCTTTTTATACTTCTTATTTTTTTCGCAACGTTCTTATTTTATGTATTACTGGCCTATAGCATGGGTTTTTCATTATAATTTGATTTTAAAATCTTTTTTGCGAAATCGTCTTAAAACATAATAGCAAAAAAAGAAACAAAATCATAATAATGAAAAAGAAAAGAAAGGTAATAGAGGAATTCATTAAATTCAAACAACTATTGATTTTTGCCATTCCAATGGACAAACGTTAGTACCCCAAGTTTCCTTTAGCTGTCTATAGAATGCATTTAACCTGATTGGTTTATTAACTTGAAACTTCTCAGTGATAATGGTCACAAGCACTAGCAGTTTAAGGGCTACACTTATTGCAATTCAACAATCTTTTCATTCTTCAACAAGATATCCCACCTGTCCTTTTACTGAAAATCAGGATTAACGATGAGCCTTACAATCCTTAGAACTGCCTTTCTATAACTTAACTGTTTAATGGAACTGTTTTCTTGCATTTTCGTGCCTAACTCAAACTGTTTGTCCTTCATCTATATTTCAAAAGGATGCCTAATATTGGGGCCGTTGTCCAACAGGGTGGTGCTTTTCTTCTTCCTGGCTGTTGTGATCCATTTAATGAGAAAGCTCTTCGAGCTAGCCGGGGTGCCTCCTTTCAGCTCCCTATAGTTTCTGGCAGTTGGGTTCATCTTGAGGCCCTTATAAATGAATTTCAAATGAAGGCACTAGCTGGCCATCCAGAGAGTACAGGAGCATCAAAGACAGTATCTCAGCTTTCTCAAGGGCTAGCAGATTCTTTAGTGGATTTTCCATTGTGCTTGGTATTGGGTAGTGAAGGGAGTGGCCTGTCAGAGAAATCTCGACAGGAATGTGAGCTTGTGAGCATTCTTATGGCTGGGGAGTTCGAGTCTCTGAATGTTTCAGTTGCAGGTGGGATTTTCATGTATATGCTTTCAGCTCAAGAACTAGTGATCTGTCAGTCTGATTCTCCCGTAGAAACTAATCATGGCCTCTAACATGTATGACCCTTTTGAATTGAGTTGCCACATAGAAAATGTCCTTTGGAGACTTTTCTTTTATTTGTTATGAGTTTCATTTGTAACATCAACAGATTTTAAGCTTGTAATTACAAAATTCTGTGCAGAAAAATTGAATGGTGTTATTTCAATGGAAGGTTTTGAGATGCTTTGAATTAATTACTGATATAGCATATGACTTGCTGGTCCAGTGCCTGGAGAATGCTTTCATTAGAGTAATTCCTTGTAATTTTTTATTTTTATTTTTATGCTACATTTGTCAACTAGTCTTTCCATCATTCCATGTATACCATGATGAATGGGATTCAGTGAATACTTACTTTAAAATAATAACAAGGGAAAACTTCACTTTGGCCTCTTCAATTTTTATGCGATTAAAAAAACATTTCCTAAACTTTAAAATCTCTCATTTTAGACCTCATAACTTTCAATTTCTCTCGATGTGGACTCTTCCATCAGATTTTAAATGTTATATGACGTTTATACTCCTGACCTTTGTATAAAATTTTAACTTCTAAAATGTTTTTTTTTTTTAAAAAAAAAATCAGAAATATTTTTAACGGTTAAAATTAACGGAATGGTTTTAATTAAGAGCAATTCAAAGTTTAAGAGTCAAAAGTGAGATATTTTAAAGTTTGTGGGTTTGTCAAATAGTGTGAAAGCTTAGAGGGCGAAAATGAAGTTTCCCTAATAATAATAAACCGGCTTTTTTATTTTTTATGGATCTGGCTTCTGTCCTGTAATTTTTTGAATGGCCAGGATTATCTTGGCTTTTTATTAACCCAAACGTCACCGTTTAAGAGGGGGAGACAAAACCAATGACGTTGGAAGAGTTTTTGGTTTGACGCCGTTTAAGAGGGTGGGGACTGGGAGCGTCTCTTGACTCTCTTCTCAAAGCTAAAGCGGATCCAGCTTTCAACACATCAGAACCACCAACACCACCACCATCAACCCGGACGGCCAGCTGCTTGCCACGGAGAGATCTAAAGGGACTTTCGTATGGGTCAATACCGTTGATGGATCACTACTGCTTCAAGAGGTATGTGATTGGTTTTATAAATAACCTCGAGTTATATATCCCCTGAAATTTGAAGCTTTGGGCCCTCTCCCATACTACAACACTTCAGGTTAAATTCCTTAACGAAGTTGTACATGCTGTTGAAGTTTTCATGATTTGAGTCCTGCCGATCCTCCTACCGTTTCTAGCCTTCTAGGGTTCATCAGTGTTTCTGAATTGCTTTTTCTTGACCTCATTGGCCATTGCTTAGGTGCTTTATTTACAAGACATTTAACAAGATGCAGTGTTTCTGAAATTAGTTTTTCTTTTTCCTCGAACATTCCAATTCCAGAAACACTGCATCATCTTGAATAAACATGTACTGCTTCTTGCAGGGCTGGAGAATGGAATATTCCGATTTGTTGGCTGAAATTAATTGTAAAGAAGTCAATAACATATAACTCTTCATCTTCTGCGCAGAAAATTCTTGTTTAGTTAAGAAGAAGGCAAAGCAGAGAGTATAAAAAACCGGCGTCAAACAGAATTTTTTTTTTTCATTCCCGCGTTGTTAAGAACAGTCTGTTCCCCACCCTCTTAAACGGTGACGTTTGGGCCAAGACAAATCCGGATCCATTTTTTATAAACCGCCCTTTGAATAAATCTGAACACAAGAGTACGGTATACTCCTTCGTTTTCTACTGAATCCCAGCCCAGCTCCGGCGACAAGCAATGTCAGCGGGGAAGCCACACCAGCCAGCGTCCTCATCCTCACATTTTTCCTGGCCCATGTGGTCTCTCCAAAGCTCCCTCCTCACCCTCGCCATCGTAACCCTTTTCTCATTCACCTACTTCTCCCTCAACTCACTCCATTCCCCGCTTTCTTCCTCCCCCACTCCTCAGGTCTCCGTTGCTAAGCCGCTTGTTCGCAATGAAAAAGCGTGTCAACAAGCGGTGAGCGACGGCGTGGACGAGGAGTTCTCGGATATTTACCATTCGCCGAGCGTTTTCCGCTTGAACTATGCTGAGATGGAGCGGAGATTCAAGGTTTACATATACCCCGACGGCGATCCCAACACGTTCTACCAGACGCCCAGGAAGCTCACCGGGAAGTACGCCAGCGAGGGCTACTTCTTCCAGAACATTCGCGAGAGTCGCTTCCGCACCGACGATCCCAACCGGGCTCACCTCTTCTTCATCCCGATCTCCTGCCACAAGATGCGGGGCAAGGTACGGGTCTCCGGATTTTGGCGTTTTGATCTTTTGCATTTTTTGGGGGAATTTGTGCAATTAATGCTTTGTTTGGTTGCTGGGAAAATTGAAGAAGTGGAATTTGTGATTTTTTAGGATTTTCATTGTTAGGGGGATCCACTCGATTGAGATCGAAATTTACATTGTGTGAATTACATTGTAGATGGAGGGAAAATGATTTTTTTTTTTTTTTTTTTTGTTACTAGATTTTCTATGTTTTTTTTTTGTTTTTTTTGGATAAGTAGATTTTCTATGTTATGTATAGAATGTATGCAGAGATGCAAAACTTCATGGAGAATCTATGTGAAATCTGAAAGTTCATTGTCATTTGTAGGCATCTATGAAGAATCCGTGCTAGGTGTCGTGTAAGGGTTCTCCAATTAATCACTTGATGTTTTAAGTTGAATAGGTATAGCGTATGAAAATGGAAAAATCACATACCATGCAGTTGAAGTTAGTGCGACGTCCCCAAAGACATAATGCGTCATAAGCATGTAATAGAGATCTAAATCATGTAGGTGGAGAGTTTTGTTTCCTCAATCATGGAAAGATCTTACTACATTTTTAATTTAGTAAGACTGGCTATTACTTATCAAAAAAAATTAAATTTTTTGGTTTAATATTGCTAATTTTTTTAAGTGAATGTTATAGACTATAACTAACCTGCCTTATTGCGTTCATGTCAAGATAAAAAATGAATGAATGGCAACTTAAAATATCAAACATAGGGCATCGGCCCTCTTCTAACAGTTGCTCATTTTTTTGTTCTTTTGGTTAGATGTGTTGGAAGGTTTTACCTTTCTAATTATGGCAGCATGTTATGCAATCGAAACTATTGCTGAATTTGTCAGATGTTGGTCATGCTCAAGATATATACAACTAATACAACACACATCTGAGTTGCGTTGTGGTTCTCTTCTATGCTGATATGGGATGCTTGCATGATTATGTCCAGGGAACTTCTTATGAGAATATGACCATAATTGTCCACAACTATGTGCAAAGCTTAATCTCCAAATATCCTTACTGGAATCGGACCTTGGGTGCGGATCATTTTTTTGTCACTTGTCATGATGTTGGTGTTAGGGCAACTGAAGGAGTTGAGCTACTGGTAAAGAATTCAATTCGGGTTGTGTGTTCCCCAAGCTATGATGTTGGATTCATTCCGCACAAAGATGTTGCTCTTCCTCAAGTATTGCAGCCATTTGCTCTTCCAGCTGGAGGAAATGATCTTGAAAATAGGTAAAATTCGGATGTGAACTTTTTTAATTGACTTATTAGCATACTTTCATGTGTTGAGTAGCTTACAAGTAGATGACACATGCCCATTTCATGGGGTTGTTTTTCCAGCTTTATTTATTCGTTACTCCTTTTTTCTGAGCTATTCCTTAAAATGTAAATGTGTTATTTCTTAAAAGTCCATATTGGAAAAATGGTACGCGAACTGGAAATTTATGTCTCCCTCCAGTTTAAAATATTCTCCTGGAATTTAAGCAGCTATCTGATTCTTATCCTAGATGCATTGTGGTTACTGCTTTGTTTTTTGTATCATGACACACTAAAACCAAATGAGTGAGGAAGATATAAAGGTTCACTTATCTGAATTAGGTTCACCAGACTATTCCAATCCCCCAACTTCCATGCCAACATCAAACAGGCAGACACAATACAATTCAGCAGCAACAGAACAGAAGCTCTAAGCATCTAACTGCAATCAACATCAGCAACATAACAGAACATGACAAACTTTGCAGATAACCATCCTAGGAGCTATACAACAATCAATTGCCCCAAAATCCATCAAAACAGTTGAAGAGATGCCCCATTTATTACAAATTGTCACATTTTTTTTTAAGGGAATTATCACATTTTTTTCAGTTTCCTTGAATTTCCCCCTTTTCCCACAGTTCTAGTCCTAACGTCCCAAAGATCTGGTTACTCTGCAACAGCATGAATGGTCTGCAAGAGCCTCTGTTCTTCAACAACTTTTTTTTTTTAAAAAAAAAAAAAACTTGCATAGGAACTTTGTTACTCTGAAAGTGGATTAATAGTAGAGCTTATCGGAAATATGTGAAACTTGAACCTATTTTAGTTGGGACACCAGCTAGAGTAGCTTTGTGTACTCCTTCCCTTTCTTAAGGTGGAGGTCTGGTCCTGGGTTCAACTCATTAAGTGCGGAAACTTGTGGGGTTCTGGGTTCTTATAATCATCGTTGGGAAAAAAAGATAATAAAGAAAAGAAAGTTATTTGACAAATTGTTTTATAAAGTGTATCTCTTTGTATGGGAACACCTGTTAAATCTTTATAGATGTCTCTTGAACCAATTCTATGTAGGAAAACTTCCTAGGGTGCGGTGCACGGGACCAGGGTTTACTCTGCAGGGGTGGGTCTGAAGGGCTCTGCCTTGAAGAGGTTCCCTGATATAAAAAAAAAAAAATAGAGATAGTAGAAAGCATCTTCTTTTCTCTTTTCTTCTTATTCTTCTTCTTTTTTTTTTTTTAATTTTATTTTATAATTTTTTATGCGAGCAGCTAAGAGCTTAGATGGACTATTTCATAAAATTAAATAGCAATTGGAGAATTTGTCTATCCAATGTCTGAAGCATAATTCAGAAGCTTAGTTCACTTGATCAAAATGGAGTCAACTTTCCAACCTATACATGGTCAATAATGTTTTTGAGTATCTTGAAATAATACTATTTCACATTCCCTCAGCACTGTCAAATTCTGCAAAGACCAGGATTTGTTTTTTAACTTTCTTCATTGTGATTTTTCATCATGATGGTCAGATTTCATCCCTAGCTGTCCATTTTAGTAATATTTTTAATTTTTGAGGTTATTATAAATCATATCTATGTCTTTATACAAACTAGAATTATCAGGAAACGAGAACTCCTATAGGCACCCTGTCCTCATCTTGAATACTACATTGTTTTCGTTTCATAAGAGTGTCTCATGGTGTTGTCTTATTGCTTGCTGAGAGTTGTTAACTTTCTATAGGTTAAAACATGGCTTACATGGGCAGCCAAATATTATTTATTTATTTTATTAACTTATAGAACCCAGCAAGGCAGTTCGTTGCTCATAAACATAACAAATGTGCTTTGCAGGACAACACTTGGTTTTTGGGCTGGACATCGGAACTCTAAAATTAGAGTTATACTAGCGCGGGTTTGGGAGAATGACACTGAACTTGATATTTCGAACAACAGAATAAATAGGGCTATGGGACCTCTCCTATATCAAAAGAGGTTTTATAGAACTAAATTCTGCATATGCCCTGGTGGTTCCCAGGTCAACAGTGCTCGCATAACTGACTCAATTCATTATGGGTGTGTTCCTGGTAAGATTTCAGTGCTTCTTGGTTGTTTGTATGAGAGATGTACTGATGGTTTTTCTTCCATTTTCACTCATTAAATGCATGGTGAATATGGATGTTGGAACCATATGCCTGGATGATTGGGTAAACAGAGATGAATTAAAGACCAGTTGGCTGTCCCAAATTACGCTTTATTCACTAATACTCTGGCCTAATAAACTGAAAACAAAAGACCTAAACATAATAATCTCTTTATCTCTCTCTCTTCTCCAACATGACAGACGGTAGCAGGGTGTGCAGCATGCGAGAGAGAGAGAGAAAAATGAGATAAAATTAAAAATGAATATAATATATATTGAAAAGATTATTTTAATAAAGTACAGAAAAGATTTAGATAGTGGGATGTATGAAGTTTTTGAAAAGTAGTTTTTTTTTTTTTTTTTTTTTTTAAAAAAAAACTAAAATTTAGAGAACCTTTGCCTGGTGGGATGTGATCATGTGAATGCCCTAATGAGGTAAATCTAACATAGTCCCCCTCCCCCCCCCCTCCTTCTCTTCTTCTCCCCTTTTTGCATAAAGACTTGGATTAGGTTCCAGTTCACATTTGAGATTGGTACTCTTAAACAACATGTGCTGTTTTTGGCTAATGCATTAGCATTGGTGTTTAGTTGTAAAATTACTTGAAAGATACCGTGTGAACAATGTCAAGAGCCTGTGGGGTATCTGTTAATATTTCCGTTCTAAGTCTTTCTCACCCACCCTAAGTTCTTTATGTTTTGATCTCTTGCAGTGATATTGTCAAATTATTATGACCTGCCATTCAATGATATTCTTGATTGGCATAAATTTGCCGTTGTGCTTAAGGAGAATGATGTGTACCAGCTCAAGCAAATTCTCAAGGACATACCTGATGCTGAGTTTGTTGCACTCCATAAGAACTTAGTTAAGGTAGTCAACTTGAAAATTTTAGACAGAGTATTTGATTTATTTACTTTTCGCTTTTCATATGATCAATCTGTTCCTACCCTTTATGTATATATTGTTTTGGTGTATGTATGTGTGTCTGTTTTGTTTGTAGGGCTTCAACTTCCATAGGTGAAGACTTATATTGAAAAAGTCCTTAATTGGGGGTCTCTATTATATATTTCTTGTGTACTTGGGGTGAACCCCTTTGCACTTCCTAATAAGATCAATTAATTACTTATTTAAAGAAAAAAGACATATACCGAAAAACTTACTGCTGTACTCTATCCTAATTCTTATTTTGATGTTCTCAATTATCCAAAAGATAAAACGTAAACTACAATTGATGTGAATTTTCTTTTTTGAATTGTTTTTTTATCAGGTTCAGAGGCATTACCAATGGAACTCTCCACCCATCAAATATGATGCATTCCATATGGTCATGTATGAGCTTTGGCTTCGCCACCATGGCATCAAATATTGATTTGTTTATTTAAACAAATCTACTTTTTGTAAATTTACTTCTTCTAACCCATCATCTTGTACATTGTCTTATACAGTTCTCTCATCTTCCCTAATTAATTTATGATGAAGGAATGTAAAGTTTCAAGTTCCGAGAGGCAGAGGGTCATTATTTGTTCTTTACAATCTGGTTCAATTCCCACTATACTTCTGTTCTTGGTATTTATTTTCTTCAATCTGATATTCAGAAAGCCTTGTAAACTAGGATTTCTGATGTAGATTTTAGGGTAACGAGCCGGAAAAGTTTCTATGCAAGGATAATATGATCCGACTCAAACTCATTAGTTCTCTGGTTGCTGCTCAAATCTGAACCCCTCTCGTCCCTGGATCCACTGGTACTAATAGTTCCCATCGCCAGGACAGTGGAGCTTGCAGCAGATTTCTCTCTTTTCAATGTCAAATATGTCAACAAGGATACGTAAAGCATCATTGTTAGAAAAGCTAGCACTCCTGTGAGGATCAATCCGATCTTCGGCATCTTGTTACTCATTATCCATCCCATCAAAGTCGTGCTTAAGAAATATAGGTTGATCCCAATTAAGCAACAGCACAGTAGCCATGAGACAAGACTTACCTACATGTGGTGGAAGCACCAAAAGCAAATGTCATGTACCATGTAACCAAAAAGCTTTGTAAAGATTGCAAAATCTTACTAGTTTGGGGTTCTTGTGGCGACCCATCTTGGCCTCGCTGCTGGTGAACCTGAGGAGAGGAACCAATGCGAATGGCAGCTCGAATGATAAGATCATCTGAACATAAAAAGTGCCATATATAAGTTGAGTTTAAGAAGTAGGCTAGACTAGTAGCGATGGATTAAAAATTACAAGTAAATTTATGGTTTGGAATTACAGAAGAAACAATGATAAGTTTTGCAGCTCCCTGAGATCCGCCTATGATGCATGCCACTAAACTTGGAGCAATGGCTATGCACCTTGTCAGTAAGTTTCTCAACCACAGCTTCATCGTCAAATCCAAGAAACCATGAAAACAAGTCATGCTTAATGCTTCATTAGTCTCTCTCAATTAAGCTAGCTTGAATATTTGTGTCTCTTGGGGAAAAAAACGATTCATGTATCAACAAGTACCTGCATAATGTACTGGCCGGCATATGTTCCTGTAACAGTTGAACTCTGACCAGAAGCAAGCAAAGATATGGCATACAACTTCGAACTCCAGTTGCCAAGGGCATTCTATTACACCACCACAAGTCATAATAAAACCTCAGAAAACCCTCCCTTTAATTCCCATGTTCTAGTTGGAAGTGAAAGAAATGTTAATGATAATAAAAGAAGAGATATTATGACCTTAAACAAGAAAGCTGCAGAATTGAGAGAGATATTCTTGCAATGAGCCGTGTTTTCTAAAGAGATATTTGGATCGGAGCACACACTACCAGTAAAAGATACGACTGCCACATTGATGAGGAACGCTAGGAACAATGCTAGCCCGCTTTCTATCAAAAAGTGCTTGCTTGCAATCTAAGTCAGAGAGAGAGAGAGAGAGGTGCTTTGTTTAATTATTTATTTATTTATTTTTTTAATTAGTGGAAGATAATAATTGTAAGTTTTAGCCACTTACCCTGATGTCATCATAGGTGCGAGGGATTTTTCTTGATATAACCAATGCTGAGTGAAGAAAAAGATTGTGCCTGTAGTTTGATTATATAGGAACACAGCTTGAGACTGGTTATTTTTGATGGCTCTAACACGACTTATATATTCTAATACAAAGAGCTTATAAAAAAATATGGGAAAGCAAATTAATATAACTATTAGAGAGGATTTGGAGTTCATGATGTTGGGCTAGGGAAGTTAGGCCACGGCCGGCGAGCTTAAGGGTGGAGGAGTAGAACTGTGAAGAAAAAGAAAGGAGAATCAGGGATGTGTATCGGTAAATGATTGAGGTTTGTGAGGTGTTTCCAATCTCACGCCCAGCTAAGCTCTAACGCAAAAAATGAAACAGATTATTCAATCATTTGGCTTTAGTTTCAATGTTATCATATCCTCCCTGAATATCAGAATATCCTTTTTTACTATTTATTTACTTTTTTTTTTTTGTCTTAAGTAAAATGTTTTTATATCCTTTATTGCAGGTTTAAATTATGTTTAAACTTATATATATGTTAGTCCACCCAAAAGGAATAAATATAACAAGATGGTGGTGCAGGTGCTGTAACTTTTCACAAGTTTATGAAGAAAAGTAATTTAAACGTGCAGGAAGAACATGTTTAGTGTAAATATTCGGGTGTATATATATATATATATATATGTATATAAGCTTCCCCAAATTATTTAAAGTTAGAAAACAAGGAACATGGTGTCTGAAAGTACGGCATGATGAGAGCTCCCAAAAGAGCTATGGCAGCTGAGGTGGCCCCTTTCCCCTCCAATTTGGGAACAAACATTCCGGTGAGGATCCCCTTTGGACTAGGCCTGGCGTGAACCAGTACAGCGAAGAAGCAACCACCCACTACCATTACTAGCACGCCAATCACAACCTCCAGCTTCCTTATCTAATTTTACAAACATAAACAAACATTTATATATATATCACTAGTAATTCCGATCCAACATGTTAAAGAAAGGAAAAGAGATATATATATGTGTGTGTGTGTGTGTGTGAGTAGCCGCAGCAACTAACACCATATCGTTGCAGTCCAAGGAGGAGGAGAGTGTTCAATCCAGCCAGCAGGACACCACTCCACATGGGTATTTTAAGGAGTAAGTTGAGAGCAAATGCCGTTCCTATCACTGCATGCAAATATATAATTAATACACCACAACATGCAACGTCTATATACGAACTCAGTTCTCTCTCTCTCTCTCTCTCTCTCTATATATATATATATATATGTGTGTGTGTGTGTGTTAATTGATCATGCAGAAGTTAAAAGCCCGTCAACACGTACCTTCCGGGATATCGCTAGCTATAACGGCAACCCCAGCAAGTAGCCACAGGCAGTATTTCACTAGAGGAGGGTACTCTGCCTTGCACTGCTCAGCAAGATGCTTTCCTGTAAGCAAATAATATTATATGGTAAACATGCGGATGGTTAATTATACCGGCGGCTAGGGTTAATGTTACAATTATATCGATCAGTAATTTTTTTTTTTTTTTTTGCATGGATTAGTTTGAAATAAACATGCAGCTGGTGTTTGAGTAGAGATCAAGCACAGAGGGAAAACCTGTAGCCACCCCTAAATTTGCAGAACGAGACTGGATTATCAAGGCAAAGGTCAGCCCAACTAGCACGATCCATAGCAACTGCTTGTATATATAATATAAAATAAATGCACTATAATCCATAAGAAGAAGAATAAGAAAAGTATATATATAAAAATAAAAAATAAAATAAAATAAATAAAATTAAGAGAAAACTATATTTATCCCTTCAAACTGACTTTTAAACTTCGATTTTCCACCCGTCTCTTTCAAGCTACTATTTCGTTGAATTTAAATTAAAAACCGCTTATATATATTCTCTTATATTTCAGATGTGTAATTAAAGTTTCCCATATATTATTTTAGGAAGAAAAAAGAGAGAGAATATGGAGGAAAATGACCTCGTATTTATGGTCCGCACCAGCTTGTAAATCTGTCTGCACTTCATTTACGTAACAAACAAATTAAGCAGGAAGTCATATATATATATATATATATATATATATATAAGGAAAACCGAACATCCAGCTTGTTTTTGTTTTACAAGAATTAGACGAAACAAAAAGTAAAAGTAGTAAGAGAAAGAGAGAGAGAGAGAGAGATGGTGAAATATAGCATACAGTTTCCGGGATCAAGATAGGCAACAGAAACGAGAAAACCAGGTCCTACATAACCCAAAAAGGTCTTCCATCTCGGGGTCTCTTGCATCTGAACTAGAGCCATTGATCTTTCAATCTTGCAGTCTTCTACTACTGAACCCGATTATCAAAATATATTAGTTATCTACGTATCCTATTTATAAACCCAAATAAATAGTTATACGCAGAGTACAATAATTCAACATACTGCAGCCAAGATTCAAGAATGACCCCATGTTACAGAAACAAGCAGTTAAGTCGCGATCGGTAGCTAGCTGGTGTTTTCATGATCATTACGATCATGAAAACACATATAGCTAGTCGGAATATAAATTAAATTAAATCGATCTACTAGTTAATATTATTTTGGTTAGAATATAAATTAAACTATATATTAAATCCATTTCTTATTGCCGGTTTAAAATGTTAAATTCATACTTTTATTGGCTCCAGATCTTTTATAAGAGACGCCTATTAATTAAAATGATGTTGAACTTATTCATTAAAGATGGCTAGAAGCTAGAATTGATTAAAAAAAATATTACGGTATCAATAAATAAGTTACACATCATTGTAGTACTTTGATAAAATATATATATAGTACACAATATTTGTCATTGTAACGAGGTGTCAGACAAGCACACGCACACAATTTTCAGAGTAGTTGCATGCAGCTATGTGCCGACGGAAATATGAGATTCTCTTGCTTTAAAATTTGAATCATCTATTTTATTTAACGGTCTAAATAAATGTAAAAATTTATGTGTTTCTAAGATAATTAAACATTGAACCGAGTATGAAAACTAGTTATCTACCTATCCTATTTATAAACCCAAATAAATATATTACGTAAGGGGGAGCACGTGGGGTATGTAAGGTTGTTAGCTGTTACTTTTATGATCACGTACAATAATTGAACACTGCCAAGAACAAGTACACCCCATATATTAGGGGTGTTCAAACGGTCATAACTGGCGGTTATTAGCAATAAACGCAACCGCAACTACCTTGGATAGTTATTGATTTTTAATAACCGCAACCGCAACTACTTAGGCGGTTAGTAGTTATTTTATAATCGGTGGTTAGTGGTTATTCAATCTATTAACCGGCGGTTTTATAACCGCTTTTTTTATATAGGCTTTTGAATTTTTTTTAAGTGTTTTGGGCCTTTATTGGCCTATTTTTTGGGCTTATTTTATGGGATTGGCCTATTTTTTGGCTTATTTTAAGGGTTTAAGGCCAAAATGTTCCAAAAAAGATAGAGACAAAAAACATGCTTTGAATAAGGCTTAGCCCAAAACATCACATACCACATTATATATTTCATATACATATTCATAAATAGCCCAAATCTATTAATCCAAATACAAATGAAAAAAATTAATATATATTCTATTAATATAAAATATTTAGGGAAAAGTATAAAATAGCCTCCCAAACTACCAGCCTTTTGTAATTTAACCCCCTAAAGTTTTAATTGGTATAAAATAACCCCCTAAACTACTAACCCCTTACAATTTGGCCCCATCCGTTAGTAAGAACTGTCAAAATGGATGGAAAACCCAAAACGACGTCGTTTTGGGCTGCAGAGTTACTAAAATGCCCTCACCTGTTTTGAACAAAGAATATGTGCAGGCCTCACGACGTCGTTTTGCTAGTTCAGGAACCAATGTTTGCGATGACGAGTTACAGTGGTCGGCAACGAATGGGCTCGCCGGGGCGTTTGATCGCCGGTTGGCCGGTGAGGTCTGGGTTTTAGATTTGGCTAGTCGGTGCTCGTGAAGACGATGGAGCATGTCTGGGGCGCTAGCTCGCTGCGAGGCGAGGTTTGGGCTCGCCAGGGCGTCTGATCGCCGGTTCCCCAGTAAGGTCTGATCGTGCTCACGAGGCTCTGATGGGTCGGGTGGCGCCTTTGTAGAGGTGAGGCCGGGGCTTGCCGTGAGGCAAGGTCTGGGCTGGCTGGGGTGTCTGATCTTCGGTTCGCCGGTGAGGTCTGACCAATGATCGCGAAGATGAGTTTGCTGATTCCGGTGATGGCATTTTATATTTTTTCGGCATTTTGCTGGTTCCGGTGAGGATTGGTTTCTGGCGTTTTGCTGGACCCAAACCAGCCAAGTCCAAAACCCAGACGTCACCGGCGAACCAGCGATTAGAGGCCCCGGCGAGCCCATTCGTTGCCGACCATGCCTCACGAGCCTTGGTTTCGGAACCAGTAAAACGACGTCGTGAGGGTTGCAGATATTCTTTGTTTAAAATAGGTGAGGGTATTTTAGTAATTCTACGGCCCAAAATGACGTCGTTTTGGGTTTTCCATCCATTTTGATAGTTCTTACTAACGGATGGGGCCAAATTGTAAGGGGTTAGTAGTTTAGGGGGCTATTTTATACCAATTAAAATTTTAGGGGGCTAAATTACAAAAGGTTGATAGTTTGGGGGGCCATTTTATATTTTTCCCAAATATTTAATATACATTTATATAAATGAAGGCGGTTAGCAGTTATAACCGTCTTGTCCTACCTCCTAAAACCGTTAACCGCAACCGTCATAGGCGGTTAGCAATTTTTAATAACCGCCCACTAAAACGGTTAGCGGTCAGCGGTTATTCGGTTAATGGTTAGCAGTTATAAGCGGTTAGAAGTTTGCGAAGCGGTTATAACCGCCTAGTTTGAGCAGCCCTACCATATATATATAGTATATAAATGAGATAATTAGGTTGTTAGCTGTTACTAATTTCATGATCACGTACAGTAATTGAGCACTGCAAAGGACATGCCCCATTCCCCATAGTACATAAATGAGATATTAATTAGATTGTTAGCTTTTACTTTCATGATCAATATATATATGTATACATGTTTAGAAAAAAATATATATATATGTATACACAGATGGTGTACCTGAGTCTCCACAGGACCACATGATTGGTAATTAGGCTCATCTATTGAGAAATCCTTAAAAATTCATTCTCATTGACCGACACATAGCTAAGTCGCTCAAGATCTAGAGAATTGGGAAGCTACTACTGGTGTACTCAATCTAATGCCGGCCGGCTTAATGTGATCTAGGCGATACTATAATTAAGTTTATCTTACCATGAATAATGCTATATACTAATTTTTCATTCGGATGAACAAAAATTTCCTTTACAAAAAAGTGGATAAGATTGGAGTACCAATTCGATCCCATAGCACTGTTAAATAATGAATAAATTTAGGGTTAAGTGTTTTTTTAGTATCTTAGTTTGCATTTTTTTTAAATTTTTTTTCCTAAGTTTCTAAAACAGTCAAATATAATATCTCATCGATTTATGAGAAAATATAAAATCAATACCTCGTTAGTTTTCGTTAGTTCTAATTAACAGAATTTCACGTTATTGTCACATAAATGAGCTGTAAGGCCGACATATGTCTCTAGTTCCACGTTGACACATATAACTGGCCAATCTAACCGGATTCCTCTTTTAAACTCGAGCTCCATTCGGATTTAGATATGTAGGACATATCTGTTACAACATTGTCCAGAATGTACAGTCAGCATTAATCAACAAGTTTTCATGTGCCAAGTTTACTGGATTGACATAATTATCTAGTACTCAATCGGAGGCCAATCTCTCCTCTAATTTATTGCATTCTAGCATTTCCAGCTGAATATTGGTCCCCACCCAAAAACAACTGGAAGCTTAATTAATTTGTAAACTTCATCATCAAAAGACGACAATTAAGCAACGAGTATTAATTAATGGCAGCATCAAATTATTTGTTTGCTGGCGCGCCCGGCCATCATATCCAACATTCTTAGAGTTCATCAAAAAAATAATGATGATATAGAAATAATAGCGGAAGCATAAAGAATATATATGAGTGGTTTTAAGGGCGGAAGTTGGAACCACGTACCCCTTGGCTTGTGGGGCTCAGCCCTCTCAAGCTATAGGGTGGTCCTCAATTTATTTTTTTAATAAAATATATCTTTAAAAATTAACTTTTGCCATTCAAGAATTATTATTATTTTTTAATTTAATTTGCCCCTTAACAAAACATTCTAATTTTGCCTTTGTCTCTGTCTTTGACCTTCGTTACCGCACAATTAACTAACAAACATGTCTCATAATAGTAGATATAAATGTTCTTACTTTTTATTTTTTTTACGTGTCTATATAAAGGGAGAGAAAATGAAGATGCAAATTAGAGCGAATAACTTTCATTTTTACGAAGTGTAATTTTTAACCGATTGAATTAATTTAAGAGTACTTCTCCCACCTATTAATTTCAAGCTATCGCACACCAAAAAATTTCACCGAAGTCCTAATTCTACCATACTACAATTTAACTCAACCGGCTAGTTATTACAACGGTATCTATCTCTGGATGCAATCTTATCTTTTTCTTTTCTTATTTGTGGCTACAATAAACAGTAAAGAGAGACTCGCCTGACCCCATTCGCTTAGAGAGAATAAGTGTTGTACTTGGCTTAGTTGGCTATCGCTGAAAACACGTGGAAATTAAAAGCGCCAAGATTATCACTCATCGACCCCGCAAAAAATTGTGAGTCATCCTACTAATTGATTCACCGTCAGATCAATCATTTGTCCCATCGGGGTCATGGATCCACATGCGACATGCATGCATACTCTCCCTTCGGTGTCTTCTAGACCCTTGGGGCAACATGCAGCAGTTGCCCCTCATGCACACAGTTTGACGCATATATTGCGCGCGGGAGATGCAACAAATTAATACTCACTTGGTCTGCTATTAGCGGCAACGGGAATCACAATCCCAACTAAAATCGTGCCAAGGAATTCTTGTGTCATAAGTGCCACGAAAAAAATAATAATAATAATAATAATAATAAGTGCATCTCTAACAGTAATAACTATTATAACTAGTTAAAAAGTATGATTCTTTATTTTAGTTATTCATTTTTTAATGTCAACTCCAATAAATTCTCCATTATATTAATTAGCTACTTGCTTTAAAATATTATTTCTCATTTTTTTTATTATATTATTGACAATACTTAATTAAAGGGAAAAAGAAATATTAAAAATAATGTTATATTATATTAAAGGGAAAATAAATAGTAATTCACTGTAGCAGTTAAGGTATAATAGCTAATCTTAAGATATTCTGTTGGAGTAAAAAAAAAAAAAAAGACTAAAATAGCTAAATATAACTATTTTTTTTTTCCATTTTTAGTTACACTGCTGGAGTTGCTCTAAAGTGTGATTCAATATTTAGTACTGTAATTTTAATTTATTCGAATTTCTTATTCCTTAATAGCAAGAATAAATAGGGTAAAATTCTTATTGATGGTCTTGGCCTAGCCTATAAATACAGAGTAGGCATAGGTTAAAAGGTACCTGGCCTCTCGGCTAAAATTTATTTCAAGTTTCTGAAGCCAACGCTGTTGATCGAGCAAATATAAATAGAGATAATTTTGAATCCTTTCAGCCGAGTATTTTAACGTAAATTTTTTTGGATGCTAAAAGTTCCCTCTTGCGTAAGTTGACTTCGTGCGCCAAACTACCCGGCGCAAGCTGCTTATTATAAGTTGTAGCCTGGCCTGCCTCCCCTTGCTTTCTTGATGATCAATCTGATATTCATAAAGCCTTTTAAACTAGGAATTCTTAGGTAGATTTTAGGGTAAAACTAGGATTCTTGATCAATCTGATCAATGATCCGACTCAAACTCATTGGTTCTCTAGTTGCTGCTCAAATCTGAACCCCTCTCTCGTCCCTGGATCCACTTGTTCTAATAGTTCCCATCGCCAAGTCAGTGGGGCTAGAAGTAGATTTCTCTCTTTTCAATGTCAGGTATGTCAACAAGGATACGTAAAGCATCATTGTTAGAAAAGCTAGTACTCCTGTGAGGATCAATCCGATCTTCGGCATCTTGTTACTCATTATCCATTCCATCAAAGTCGTGCTTAAGAAATATAGGTTGATCCCAATTAAGCAACAGCACAGTAGCCATGAGACAAGACTTACCTACATGTGGTGGAAGCACCAAAAGCAAATGTCATGTACCATGTAACCAAAAAGCTTTGTAAAGATTGCAAAATCTTACTAGTTTGGGGTTCTTGTGGTGACCCATCTTGGCCTCGCTGCTGGTGAACCTGAGGAGAGGAACCAATGCGAATGGCAGCTCGAATGATAAGATCATCTGAACATAAAAAGTGTCATATATAAGTTGAGTTTAAGAAGTAGTGATGGATTAAAAATTACAAGTAAATTTATGGTTTGTAATTACAGAAGCAACAATGATAAGTTTTGCAGCTCCCTGAGATCCGCCTATGATGAATGCCACTAAACTTGGAGCAATGGCTATGCACCTCGTCAGTAAGTTTCTCAACCACAGCTTCATCTTCAAATCCAAGAAACCCTGAAAACAAGTTATGCTTAATGCTTCATTAGTCTCTCAATTAAGCTAGCTTAAATATCTGCGTCAAAAAAGCGATTCATGTATCAACAAGTACCTGCATAATGTACTGGCCAGCATAGGTTCCTGTAACAGTTGAACTTTGACCAGAAGCAAGCAAGGATATGGCATACAACGTCGAACTCCAGTTGCCGAGGGCACTCTAATACAACACCACAGCAAGTCATAACAAAACCATTAGGAAACTGTTCCCCATATTTTAGTTGGAAGTGAAAGAAATGGAATAAGAGATATTATGACCTTAAACAAGAAATCTGCTGAATTGAGAGTGATATTCTTGCAATGAGCACTGTTTTCTAAAGAGATATTTGGATCGGAGCACACGCTACCAGTAACAGATACGAATGCCACATTGATGAGGAACGCTAGGAGTAATGCTAGCCCGCTTTCTATCAGAAAGTGTCTGCTTGCACTCTAAGAGAGAGAGAGAGAGATCGAGGTGCTTAGTCTATTAAATTTTTTTAGTTAGTAAGAAAATAGAGGAATGTTAGGTGTACCAAATCTTTTATTAAGAGAGTCTTACTAAACTAATGTGTACCTAACTTATTTATTGGAGATGAACAAAATAATTAATTAAGAGAAATGTAATGAATACCAATAAATAAGTTACACATTAGTTTGGTAGACTATTGATAAAAAAATTTGGTACCCCTAACATTTTTTAAGGAAATAATTGAAAGTTTTAACCACTTACTCTAATGCCATTAGAGGAGCGAGGGATTTTTCTTGATATAACCAATGCTGAGTAAAGAAAAAGATTGTGCCTGTAATTTGAGTATATAAGAACGATGGCTAAATACCTGAGACTGAGGTTGATTATTTTTTATGGCTCTAACACGATATTCTATACAAAGAGCTTTTTACTTTTTACTTTTTACTTCTTCTTTTTTATATGAACACTCTTTTTTTTTTTCTTTTTTTTTTTTTAATTTTTTTTATGAACTAAACGATAGCCTTTTATATGTTTTTATATCCTTTTAGGATGCATTATGTGTGTGTATATATATACAAAAGCTAAAATTACTAGCAGCATGGTTTCTGAAAAATTACGGCATGATGAGAGCTCCCAAAAGAGCAATGGCAGCTGAGGTGGCCCCTTTCCCCTCCAATTTGGGAACAAACATTCCGGTGAGGATCCCCTTTGGACTAGGCCTGGCGTGCACCAGTACAGCGAAGAAGCAAACACCCACTACCATGACTAGCACACCAATCACAACCTCCAACTTCCTTATCTAATTTTACAAACGTACATAAACAAACATATATCACTAGTAATTACAACTTGTTAAAAATGAGGCCAGAAAGAAAGAAAGGAAAAGAGAGATATATGTGAATAGTGATCAGTAGCCGCAGCAACTAACACCATATCGTTGCAGTCCAAGGAGGAGAAGGGTGTTGAATCCAGCCAGCAGGACACCACTCCACATGGGTATTTTAAGGAGAATGTTGAGAGCAAATGCCGTTCCTATCACTGCAAATTTATAATAAAAATTCACAACATGCAGCGTCTATATATTTACGTACTAATCATTAATCTCTCTCTGTCTCTCTCTTTATATGTTATTTTTGCTGCACTGCTGCATACCTTCCGGGATATCGCTAGCTATAACGGCAACCTCAGCAAGTATCCACAGGCAGTAATTCACTGGGGTAGGGTACTCTGCCTTGCAATGCTCAGCAAGATGCTTTCCTGTAAGTTAATGTTACAAATAATTTCAATTTTTTTTTTTTTTTCTTCCATGAAATGATGCATGTGAAGTAAACACGGAGGTGTTTGAGTAGATCGAGCACAGAGAGAAAACCTGTAGCCACCCCTAAATTTGCAGAACGAGACTGGATTATCAAGGCAAATGTCAGCCCAACCAGCACGATCCATAGCAACTGCTTATATATATATATATATAAAATAAAATAAATGCACTAGAATCCATAAGAAGAAGAAGAAGAAAAGTATATATCCAACCATTATTAAAGAGAAAATTATAACTTATCCCTTCCAAACTTCGATTTTCCACACTTGTCTCTTTCAAGTTTAAATTAAAAATGATTGAAACATAGAATACGAATATTACAAATTTTTGAACTTTAAGGTTAGGATATATCGTAAAACAGCTTAATATGGAGGAAAATGACCTCGTATTTATGGTCCGCACCAGCTTGTAAATCTGTCTGCACTTCATTTACGTAACAAACAAATTAAGCAGGAAGTCATATATATATATATATATATATAAGCAAAACCGAACATCCTTTTTTGTCTTACAAGGAATTAGAGGAAACAAAAAGTACAAATAATAAGAGAGAGAGATGGCGAAAATAAATAGCATACAGTTTCCGGGATCAAGATAGGCAACAGAAACGAGAAAACCAGGTCCTACATAACCCAAAAAAGTCTTCCATCTTGGGGTCTCTTGTATCTGAACTAGAGCCATTGATCTTTCAATCTTGCTGCCTTCTACAGTTTACTACTGAACCCGATTATCAAAACTAGTTTATCTACCTATCTTATTTATAGACCCAAATAAATAGTTTTGGGGGGGGGGGGGCGGTGGGGCTCAGCATACAGCCAAGAAGGGCCCCATGTAACAGAAACAAGTTAATTCGGTAGCTAGCTGTTATTTTCATGATCATTGTGGTAAGGAGTCAGGACAACACATATAGTCGGAATATAAATTAAATTAAATCTAATAGTAAATATTATTTTGATTAGAATATAAATTAAACAATTAAATTCATTCTTTATTGCTGGTTTAAAATGTTAAAATAAGTAACGATTTAAGATGATACTAGAATATAGGTCTTTAATTAGAACCATGTCTCCATCGTTCACATTATATTTTAATTAAATATTTCACATGTTTATGGAGAGTTTCTTAATATAAATTAAATAATTTACTTAATGTTTTGTTAAACGTACTTTGATGGGTACCAAATCTTTTATAAGAGATACCTACTAAAATGATGTAGAACATACTTATTAGAAATGGTTAGAAGAATGAATTAAAAAAAATTGTTAGGATGTCAATAAATAAGTTACAAGTCATTGTAGTAGTACTTTGATAAAAAATAAAAATAAAAAATAGTACACAGCATTTGTCACTTTAGTGAGGTGTCAGACATGCACATGCAATTTCCCGAGTCGTTGTTGACAAAAACATGAGATTCTCATATTTTAAAATGAGTCATCTCTTTCATCTCATGGTCCAAATAAATGCAAAAATTTGTGTGTTGTCGAGATAATTCATTTTAGTTTTTAATATGTAAAATCAAATTCCTTCGATCAGTAACACAAACTTCTATATATATTCATTTAAACCGTTAAATGAAATCATTGAAATGGATGACTCAAATTTTAAAATATAAGAATCTCATATTTTAAAAATTTAAAGGGATGCACCCAACTAATTGCCCATGCTAGAAGTAAATGCTGTGAAGCCCCAACTACCTTGTTGGCAATTCGTTTACTTTCTCTTTTGCTTGCCATTCACATAGTCTTGTGGGTAATTCCCTTACTGTGATCCTTGCCATTAGCAAGCTCTTTTTTTTCCTTTTTTTTTTTTTATTGGTCTTTTAATTTGCACCAATCATTGGAGATTTCTTTTGCAGTCCTTTCACAACTTGGGCAGCAATGAAAACCTCCCATAGCTCTAATTTTAGAGCACACCAATTTATCAAATGGATCGCTACTCGCTNAAGCCCCAACTACCTAGCTTGTTGGCAATTCGTTTACTTTCTCTTTTGCTTGCCATTCACATAGTCTTGTGGGTAATTCCCTTACTGTGATCCTTATTCCTTGCCATTAACAAGCTCTTTTTTTTCCTTTTTTTTTTTATTGGTCTTTTAATTTGCACCAATCATTGGAGATTTCTTTTGCAGTCCTTTCACAACTTGGGCAGCAATGAAAACCTCCCATAACTCTAATTTTAGAGCACACCAATTTATCAAATGGATCGCTACTCGCTTCCATATATTTGGAAGCATTCTAATGTCTTGCCCTTTTTTTTCTTCCTTCAATTAGGAGCAATAGTGGAAGACACATATTTGTTTTTCTTTATTTTCCCCCTTTTTGCTTCTTCCCCGCATTGAATAGGAAAAAAAAAATGACCTCTCGGCTCTCCCTTAATGAGTAAATCAATGAGACTTAACACATTAAATTTTAAACTTAATTTGAATAGGATAAAAATTTACTAATTATTTAATCAATATTATAACATTTCAACTAACAAACAAATTTACATCAATGAGAACCATGATCTACCTTTAAAATACATAGTTACATACAACATAATATAAAAGTAAAATTTAGTCTTATGTTTTCATGAAATTTTAATTTAGTATTATTAAGTTTTTAATTTTGATAATTAGGTTATTAAGGTTTTGCTCCAGTTTTATATGTCATTCTGTCAATTTACTATCTAATTAATTAACGACGTGTTATTTAAATCATAAATTTATCCTGAATAAAAAATAGAAGTATCTTTTTTTAAAACAAAAACAAAAGTTGACTATTGACTAGCCTCCTCACATAGCACATGGGGTTGGCTGGTGGGCCTCCAGGCCTTCACACAATGCGAGCCCATCCAAGTTTCAACTTCAGCCCAATCTCCATGAACTCGTTATGAAACTGCGCAGCTTCTTACATGCATTGAGCACGGTTAGCAGTCTATAAAAAAATCTTTAACATTTACATAAATATGAAAGAATATATATATATAGTTAAAAGTTATTTTCAAATATAATTAAATTCTATTAATTTGGTTTATTTTCCAGATCGAATTACAACCACAAATTGCCTACTGGTGTCTTGAAAAACAGAATTATAGTTTGGTTAATTAATTTGTGTTACAAAGATTAACCATATCCAAACAACATTCTCCGAAGGGACGGCCTCACGTCGGCTGCTTTTGTCTCAATGAGATGGCGAAGCATCTGAAAACCAACAGTCAAGTTAGAGGTTGAGACAGCCCTAAAAGAGTTTTATTCATCAACTTTAATTTGTCATCATCAGACATCAGCAACAAAAATAACTACGTACGAAGGAATTTTCATGGCGACTCATATATTAATTTACATTATTAATTATAGGAATGTACGGCAGCCTTGTGATTTAACTTGGTTGGACCAGAAATATATATATATATATATGTGTGTACAATTAATTGCCGGATGAAAATTACTGAAATTTTTTTCCTTTTGAATATTAAATGAAGATCTATTGAGAAAAATAAAAGGGGTAATTACTTTTTGCCCCCATGAACTACAGCGCATTGACACTTTCCCCCCATGAACTACCAACTATGACACTTGACCCCATCAAATTACCATCTTATGACATTTTCCCCCTTTCGGTCAGTCAAATGGGTTAAATCTAACGGTCAACTATTTTAAATTTTTTTCTTTCCATTTTTGCTCTCACTTCAGATCAATAAAATGACTCTTATACCCTCATAAACTCTAATCCAAAAATCTAAAGTGAAGGCAAAAATGGAAGGAAAAAAATTTAAAATAGCACATGCAAGTCACATGACCGTTGACCGTTAGTTTTAACCCCTTTGACTAACGGAAGGGGGGAAAGTGTCATAAGATGGTAGTTTGTTGGGGTTAAGTGTCATAGTTGGTAGTTCATGGGGGAAAAGTGTTAAAGTACTGTAGTTTATGGGGGCAAAAGGTAATTACCCCAAAATAAAATGAAAAGAAAAATAATTGCACAAAGGTATACCCAGAAAAATAAAAATAAATAAATAAATTAAAAAGAAGAAGAAGAAGAAGAAGAAGAAAAGGCCTACTGCATGTATACTCCTTGCCCCTTGGTATATATATATATAAAAGAGGGATTATAAAGACAAAATACAAGGGAAACCAACTATTAATGTTCTCCTAAATAATCTATTTTCAACGGAGAGATCAAAGTAATCTATAGCTAGCTCTATGGAAAAATAAGCTATTTAATTAATACGGTTAGAACATCTTCAGCAGTGTAACTAAAATTGGGAAAATAGATATATTTAGCTATTTTGGCCATTTTTTTTGCTCCAACCGAATAGCTTAAGATTAATAGCTATTATATCTTAACTGTTATAGTGAATATATAGCTACAAATAACTATTCACTAGATTGAATTTTAATATAATATAATATAATTTTTAATATTACTTTTTCCATTTAATTAAGTATTGGCAATAATATAATAATAAATAATAAAAAATAATATTTTAGAGCAAGTAGCTAATAAAATAGAGAATCTGTTGGAGTTGGCATTAAAAAATGGGTAGTTAAAATAAAGAATTATACTTTTTGACTAGTTATAATAGCTATTGTTGCTGGAAATGCTTTTAGACTAGTTTTTGGTACCGCTTATCAATAATTACGAGTTGGACAGAAATTTCCTCCAAACCAGTTTGGATGAAATTTCGTCTAACCCACATAAAATGGTGCCAAATGTTTAAGTATTTAATATGCACATTAAATATTAAATGTTATTAATAGCAGTTTACTAACTAAGGTTAACTTCTTTTTTTTTTTCTTTTTTTTTTTTTTTCCTGTTGAACGTTAGACTAACTATTTATTTTTTCATCAAGGTTAAGACTAACCTTAAAAAGGAAAGACCTAATATCAAATTTGATTAAAAACAAAAAGAGTTAGAACTAACGTTGAAGAAGCTAACGTTAGCTTAGAAGAAGAAAAAAATTGCATCTAAACAAGGTTATAAATTTTAGTAACCCTAAACAAGGTAAAGTTGATGAGTCATATCAAAAGCATACATTTTTCTCCATTCTTTGTTTCTCAAGTTCTATGCATATGCGGCTGAAAGATTATTACTTTATAAGAAGAATACATATGCAATCATGATTTTTTGCTATATACGTGAAAACTGCTATTATATTAAGGTACTCTTTTTGATATTTTAACAATTGAGTCTTCGTGTTTTGGATAGTATTTTGATTAATTTTAATCTCTATTTAGTTAAATTAACAGAGAGACAGAGAGTTATTTAACATTTTGAATTTTTTATTTAAAAAATAAAAAGGTTAACCTTAGTTAGTAAACTGTTATTAATGACCTTTAATATTTAATGTGCATATTAAATGCTTAGACATTTGGCACTATTTTATGTGTGTTAGACAAAATTTCATCTAAACCGATTTGAAGGAAATTTATGTCCCTGTAAAATATAGCATAATCTAAAGTCCTCCATGACACGGTTTCTCTGCATTTGGTCAAGTTTTCACATTAATTTTGCCTACGCAATGCCAATCTGTACGCGTGTGTGTATATATATATATATGTCTTGCTTCTTTTCTTTTCTTTTTTTTTCTTTTTTTTTTATCACAGATTATCCTGACGATGGTATTGGACCACTCTTAAAAAAATTTAAATTATATATTAAAAAAATAAAAATTAAAAACCATTGTTATATAATTATCTTGTACAAGTTGTACTGATTAAAATTTGAAATAAAGCATTAATTTTAATTAGGAGTAAAATGTTGAATATCCTAGCAAGTAATTAACCTTTTAGCCTCTTCTTAAGAAGAGTATAATAAATTAATGTTAATTAAGAACATAAAGAGATCGAGAAATCATGCATGTAAATTGCTTAAAGCCTTAAAGGTATGGTTGGAGAGGGCTTCAACGTGTGAGCAGTGAGCACCCCAATCCTCAACGTGTTCACCAAGATATATTATTTTTTTATATATAAATACCCCTATAACTCTTTCGAAATCAAATTTTTTTCCCTCTTAAAACATTTTATTTTGAGGTTTGCTAGAGGATCTCCCCATAGTGTTCTCCTGGCGTTCTCCCAGTCTTACGTAGAACATGATTTAAGAAAAAATAAAATTGTAATACCGTTTTTTTGCTAATAGATTAATTTTTATTAGTTAATATTTAAGTTCTAATGCTTTAAAACTTGTTTTTGGATTCAAAACTAAAACCTAAAGGTGAAAGGTTAACCCTTTAGGGATGGTATCACCCAAAATGAATTTGATCATCCTAAATTTGATGCTAATTCCTCAATTTTGGTGCTAATGCCTCACAAATTTGGTGCTAATGCCTCAAATTTGATGCTAATGCCTAAAAAAACGGTGGTAGAGGCCACTACAATTTTATTTTTTCTTAAATCATGTTTTACGTGTAGCTGGGAGAACACCAGGAGAACCTACGGGGAGAACCCCTAGCATTTTCCTTTTATTTTTAGTTTTGTCGGCCCCATCTAAAATTCTAGTTCCATCTAGTCATCAATTGAAGTGGCAGAAATTAATTAATAATGTTAAATCAAAGTGGAAATTATTAGTGCAGAAGGAGCTAGACAAGCCATAGCCATGCTCATGTCGCAGGAGGCATCTGGGTAGGGAGCCGGCTGGTAGATGCCCTGCTCTCTTCAGGAGTCAGGACAAACCCAAGGTCGTTCCCCATGCAATATTTATAACTAATTAAACGACAAACTGATGAGTTTAATTACCCATATTCTGTTTACAAAGGAGTACTCAGCTCAGCCACAGCTGTCCCTTTCAACCTTAAACCCTGTATTAATATTTTAATTATATATGTGCAAACAAGCCGCAATTAATATCTACAGATATTGGCCGTGCATGAGAGACGACCCACGTCGAGATGATTCATATATATATATATATATATATCATTCATGCATGACTGCATGAGCAGTAGATCGAGTTGGTCGATCCCTCTGCAATATATGAAGTTTCTAATTATGGGTTTTGTCGTATATATATATATAGACAAGACAACTGCTTAAACCTAAAGACAAATGTTGTCGTCATCATACGTACAGTGCACACTAGCCTAAAATACATTTCAATCCACGTACATAATGAGATATGTTTGGTCATTCAGTTGCATTTTGTATGGATCCGGAGGTGTAACTTAGAGGTCATCATGATTCATGAGGGTTTTGCTTTTTGCTGCCTCCGATAGGAGCCTGGCCGGGCGTGTCTCCGCCCTTTCTCATCTCTCTATCGGTTCCTACGTATCAATGGCGTTTTCAAAATTATTTATTAAAAAATTAAGCTTAATTAATTAACTCTACAACGCAAACATCGTTAATTAGGATGCATGTGTCTCTATTTGTCATGGTGCGTAATATTACATACAATTCTTGGTGACAATGACTTATCTGTCGTAGCGACTGAAGCCTGAAGAGAGATATTCTAAACCCTCCCGTCTCCTGTCTCTCTCTCTCTCTAGTTTCTTCACAATTTTTGTATGGTTTTGATATTCAAAGAATCTTCCCTTAGATGAGCATCTATTAATAATCCTTCTACTCTTTCCAATTGTATTCCAACTATATTGATTTTAGTTTATATTAAGGGTTAAATACTTAATTACCCCTTAAGGTTTCACTTCTTTATTTTTTTTCTCCTTAGGGTTTGATTTTTATTACAGGAGGTCCATGTGGTTTTGATAAAATGATCAAATTTGTCTTTTCGTCCATTAACCGTTAGTTAACTTAACGGAAATGACATGTGAACCAATTAAATCTTGCCACATGTTATGTAATTTTTTTTAATTTAAAAAAATTTCAAAATATATATTTTTTCAAAAAAAAATAAAAAAATCAGGGGTGGCCAGGTGGCCGAAACCACCCCCAGTGGGTGGTTTTGGCCACCCCAAGGGGCCAAGGGGAGCCACCCCCAAGCTAGTGACCTCATTCTGTAAAGGTACCAAATGACCAACAAGCTCAGCTCCAGTCGCCATGATCGAGGGTTCTAACCAGAAGCACGCTCCATCCCCTCACATCAACTCCCAAACAATCACCAATTATCCCAACGCACAAAACCCAATTCCTTTCCGCTTCCTTCAATTCCTCAACCCCATTTCCTTCCAAATTCTCCCAGCAATCCCATTACAGGAAACAGATTTCCCTCGCCATTCTCCACGTTATTTGTTACACATTACATGCTTCTCAAAGCCCTCTTGGGGGTGGTTTCGGCCACCCCCACTGAGCCAAGGGGGTGGCCAAAACCACCCCCAATTTTATTTTTATTTTTTTAAATATGTTTCTTTCAAAATAAAAATAAAAAATAAATTAGATAACACGCAACAAGATTTAATTGGTCCACATGTCATTCCGTTAAGTTAACTAATGGTTAACAGACAGAAAGATCAATTTGATCATTTATCAAAATCACAAGAACCTCGTGTGATAAAAATCAAACCATAGAAAAAAAAATAAAGAAGTGAAACCATAAGAGGTAATTAAATATTTAACCCTTATTTTAATTCCACAAACCATATCTTTTTTCCTTTCTTAATTAGATGTTTCTGTCGTATGCATTTGGGTTTCTATTTCACTTTAATATTAGGTAGAGCTTACGCTAACAATAACTTTACTATTATTCTACTTGAATGAATTTTATATATATATATATTCTTTTATTTTTATTTTCTTCGATGAATGATTCTCCAGACCAACAAGAAGTTAGTAATTAATGAAAAATAGAGATAATTATATATAATAAAGAATGCAAAAGGAGAGGCTTCAGGTGGTCGATATTAATCTTAGGATAAATCTTGGAATCATACAACTATTTGTTAGTACCCCCTCATAATTCCAAAAAGTTGCCGACCTTAATCTAAAAGAGGCAACACAGTACTGTGTCTTTTCTACCCATAAATCAACGAGTATCTGGTATTCGATCACATTTATTTATTATATTTACTTTATATTAATTGACGTGATATATTTTTAAAATAAAAATAAAATTACTAATTAAAACACTCCATATATATATGTTTGTCAGAATAAAATGTGAAAAATAGTATTATTTTAAATTAAAACAGATTCTCCGGATCATCACATTAATTATATGCATTTTCCTCTCTACTTTTGAAAGTTCTGAAAAGAAAAACAAAGAGATCGAAAGATATGATGATGGAGAGGCATGATCATGAGTCCATGACTAAGATAATATACTGCCATTCATATATATATATATATATATATGGGTTCATGAGAGGATCCTTTTCCGCAAGGGGGATGGGGCTCACCTAACTATTATTTGTCCATAAATAATAATTAATAGGCGATAACTGCATACCTGCATACCATTAATTATAATACCCATGAGTGACGTTAGGATTAATATAGCTTTATTATAAGTTTTTTGCGATAATTTATAATTGATAAAATTAATTATTTTACTAATTAAATTAAAATTTGGCTTGTATGTTGTAATTTTTTAACTACAGCATATATACTAATAAAAAATTAAATAATGAAAATTTTATTAAAATAATTAGAGAATTCAAATGTATATGTCATAATAAAGATTAATTTTTTTTTTATTTATTAATTTTTATTATAATAAATCATCACCTTGAAAAACTCTTCAACTACTTTATCCTCGCATTCAATTTAGCATATATCCTTTTAATTTAAGTAGGTAAAAATGTCCATCTTCTTTCTCTCGAAATTGGTCGAAGTACTTATGCCACGTAGGCGGTTCTGTCTCTGTCCTTTCTCCGACTATATATAAACTTTTCATGTCCCCTCACTGAATCGCACAAAGACATAGTATTATCATCCCACCCTCTGACTAGATTGTATCAGCTATGGCAGTTTCCGGCTCTCTTTTTAGACCAAACCAAACTCTCTATCTCCACCTGAAAGCTCCAACTACAAATCTCAGCTGCAAAAACCAGGTGAACAAATTATATATCATTTTCCTCCCTGTTCTGTTGCCTATGTTTGCCAAATGGGTTTCATTTCTTTGTACTTTATTAAGATAATAATAATAATGTTCGCATCTTTCTCTGCGTTAACTTTTTTTCCCCTTTTGAAGTTATTTTAAGATCATTGTTATGGTGTCTTTTTTTTTTGTGTGTGTGTGTGTCTGGGTATTATAATCTCACAACCATGATTATCCATGGTGCAATGGTTGTTGATGATGTGTTCCAACAGTTCTGCTTGAGAGCTTCTGCTAGTGGCTCAGATGGTGATGAGGAAGGGAAGATGATGTGGCGAGAAAAAGATCAATGGAAGATCAATTTCTCGGGCGAAAAACCTGCCACGCCATTGCTGGACACAATCAATTACCCAGCTCACATGAAGAATCTGTCTTCACAGGTTTCTTTTTTCTTTTTCTTTCTTTCTTTTTTTTGTTCTTTTTGTTTTGTTTTGTGTGTCTATACGGCTTTCCTTGTTCACAGCCGGCTCAAAATTTTGTCTTTTACTTGCAAAAAAAAAAAGTCTTTTGTTTCTCCATTACTGTTTTTTATTTTATTTTTGTTATAATTATTAATTATTTTTTTCCAGGATCTTGAACAACTAGCTGCAGAGCTTAGAGCGGATATTGTATACACAGTATCAAAGACGGGTGGGCATCTTAGTTCAAGCTTAGGAGTGGTGGAGCTGGCAGTGGCTCTGCATCATGTGTTCAACACCCCTGAAGACAAAATCATATGGGATGTGGGGCATCAGGTGAACAACTTTATTCTCTGAACGAAAACAGCATAAAAATAATAATAATAATAATTCATTTTAGTCAAAATAAATTTTTGAGAACATTGTGTTTCAACATTCTGAGCTACAAGTTCTAAGCAGTAAATTTTGCAGGCATACCCGCATAAAATTCTTACAGGCAGAAGGTCAAGGATGCACACCATTAGGAAAACTTCTGGGCTTGCAGGATTTCCTAAAAGGGATGAGAGCATTTACGATGCTTTTGGAGCTGGGCATAGTTCTACAAGCATATCTGCTGGTCTTGGTGTGTTTGGTTCTTGGCATTTTTCCCCCCTCCTTTGTATATATGAGATACATAGAAGAAGATTTTTGAGTTTAATAATCATATTTCCGCGGCAGGCATGGCGGTTGGAAGGGATCTTTTAGGGAAGAAGAACAATGTCATTTCCGTGATTGGAGATGGAGCCATGACTGCAGGGCAAGCATATGAGGCCATGAACAATGCAGGATACCTTGATGCTAATCTGATCGTTGTACTGAATGATAATAAGCAAGTCTCTTTGCCCACGGCTACTCTTGATGGTCCTGCAACTCCAGTTGGAGCCCTCAGCAGTGCTTTAGCAAAGCTTCAAGCAAGCACCAACTTCCGCAAACTTCGTGAAGCAGCAAAAGTAAACCTCTAAGCTTAAATATATGGTGTTGCCTTCCATTACCAGTTCATTGAATCTCTTCTATAATATCTAGAAAGACAAATGACTAGGATGTTATTTGGCAATAGAACATCACAAAGCAAATTGGAGGGCAAGCACATCAAGTTGCTGCGAAAGTAGACGAGTACGCAAGGGGTATGATTGGTGCTTCTGGATCTACTCTCTTCGAGGAGCTCGGATTATATTACATCGGCCCGGTGGATGGGCATAATGTTGAAGATTTAGTCACCATTTTTGAAAAAGTACGAGCAATGCCTGCTCCAGGGCCAGTCCTGATCCACATCGTGACAGAAAAAGGGAAAGGCTATACCCCAGCTGAGGCAGCACCAGACAAAATGCATGGTGAGACTGAATTCAATAATAACCCGTGGTCTTGCTATGAGTTCTTAAGAAGGTTCTTACTTCGTTATGCTTCCAGGGGTCGTCAAGTTTGATCCTAAAACAGGCCAGCAATTTAAGACCAAATCCTCTACACTTGCATATACTCGGTACTTCGCTGAATCTCTAATTAAAGAAGCTGAAGTAGATAACAAGATTGTAGCCATCCATGCAGCAATGGGTGGTGGGACTGGCCTCAATTATTTTCAGAAGGAGTTTCCAGATCGCTGCTTTGACGTGGGGATTGCTGAGCAACATGCTGTCACATTTGCGGCTGGCTTGGCCACAGAGGGCCTCAAGCCATTCTGTGCTATCTACTCATCGTTCCTGCAACGCGGATATGACCAGGTGAGGCGATAAAATAGACAAGGATTGGTTCTCTTTTCAAATTTTTGTTGTGTTTTCAGACTTTGATTGCAAAATCTCACACTAATACTTTACAATGGGTATGAAGGTGGTACATGATGTATCTCTTCAAAAACTACCTGTTCGCTTTGCAATGGATCGGGCTGGTTTGGTAGGCGCAGATGGACCGACCCATTGTGGAGCATTTGATATTACGTACATGGCTTGCTTGCCTAACATGGTGCTCATGGCTCCATCTGATGAAGCTGAACTGATGCACATGGTTGCCACAGCGGCATTCATAGATGACAGACCCAGCTGCTTCAGGTTTCCAAGGGGCAATGGCATTGGAGTAACTCTTCCTCCTAATAACAAAGGAACCCCTCTTGAGGTTAGCGCATAAGTAACTAACTGCTAAATATCTAAAGTGAAGTATGCATAAGAAACAAATACACTAAATCTTTTTTCCTTCTTCAAAAACTGAATAGATTGGAAAGGGAAGAATACTGTTGGAAGGCTGCAGAGTTGCTATTTTGGGCTATGGTTCTATGGTTCAACAATGTCTGCAAGCGGCAAGCATGCTGAAAAGCAGAGACATCTCTGTGACGGTAGCGGATGCAAGATTTTGCAAACCTTTGGATACAGATCTCATCAAGCGATTGGCCAGTGAGCATGAAATCCTACTAACAGTGGAAGAGGGTTCAATTGGAGGCTTTGGATCTCACGTATCGCACTACCTAAGCTTAACTGGTATTCTGGATGGACCCCTCAAGGTAATCTTTCTTCAGTGTAGAAATTTCAAGCTCCCTTTTGAGGAAATTCCCCTTGTCTTCTTTCATCTTTATTTTTTCTGCTCCTAAATCCTTTTAGAGCTTTCCCTGCAGTTGAGAGCAATGGTGCTTCCTGACAGATACATTGACCATGGAGCACCACAAGATCAGATGGAAGAAGCCGGGCTCTCTGCTAGGCATATCTCAGCAACAATCTTGTCTCTCTTGGGGAGGCCAAAGGAAGCACTTCAGTTCAAGTGAGCACACACATGGAATAAAGTTCCTGCCTAGAGAATTTTAGAATTCATTCACATCTTTAGAAGGTATAATATTAGCTTTCTAGGTAGAGGAGCTTGTGGAGACCAACTCAGAAATGCTCGTTTAGAATACTACCAGAAAATGTTTAACTATTCTTGAATCATATCTTCAAATTCCCATAATCATAAAGCATACCTTGTTCACAAGTCTTTGGGTAAAAAATGAATCAATGAGATCGTTAACTTTTTAAGCATGTAAAGAAACTAACTCTGTCGTAATGAAGCTCACATAAAACATGGAAATTATACAAATGGACCAAATAAAGCACAATTTTTCTTGACATGAACACTCACTAGTGTATCTTACTTTCTCCTGTTTTTCTGTTTGTTTTCATTTAAAATGGAAGTCATTAGACAGATGAAAAATAAGAAATTACATAAATAGAATCTAAAATCATTAACACAGTACATGTTAACTTAATAATTAACTCATGTCAAAATTAAACAGAAGCTTGAATCCAAACCTGTCTCCAATACTGAGAAGCACATCCACGTGGATCAATCGTTGGCCAGTGGCTCATGATGTAGCTGAGGATCAATTAATAATTTACAGAATGAATTAGTTGGTGGACGAATTCTATGCAAGTTTGATAAATCCCACAAACTCTGAAGTTCTTGAGAATCTTGATAACAGTAGCCTTATTTCTGCACCCTTCAAGAAAAAAACTACGCCCGGCTTTCACTCTGACTATCCTCATCCAAGTCCCTGCAAAACAAATCATGTACCACGTCCATAACTGGGATCCTCAACTTTTCCGACCAACTCCTCTAAGATTTCATCTATTTCTCTACATCTCAAGAGAGGAGGAAGAAGACACACAATTCTGATTTTTCTTCCCTTTTCTAAGAATTCTTGTGCTATTTAGAGCTTCCACTGCAGTTGAGCGCTTCCTGATTGATGCACTGTCCATGGTTTACCCCAATTTCTGGTTGAAGAAGCAGGGGTTCTTTCAGTGAACATCTCTGCACAGTGCCATTCCCTCGGGGAAGGCAAGAGATTCCATTATCTTTCACTCTTCAGTGAGTGCACACTTCAAGCAGCATCTTGCCCAACAAGTCCGTTTACATCTCCAGAGGCCTGTTTCTGCATTCTGAGGAAAATAAAAACGGCTATTATCTGTAATACACATTGAAATCCAAAGGTGCTCCAAGCCAAACGTCCAAAACTCTTTTGACATCCTCTCTTAGCACTCACACTAATCAGCATGTATGGATCTAAAATGAATCCAAATTTCAAATTTAACTTTATTTTTTTGGTTTTGTAATTCATAATTGCAAAAGGATCTAATGAAATGTTGTTTATGTGTTTCTTACCTTCTCTATTTAGCCAACGCATAGAGGATTAAGTTGCTCAAAATCATATGAAACAGAAAAAAGAATGGATGACATTCTTACCTTCTCTATTTAGTCTCATTGCTTATCCTCCACAGTCCACAGAGCAAAATTGGTATGGATTACATCTGACTGTCATGACACAATAAAACGTCTCTTTCTCCTCATCCAAGTACTACAACACAAATATGCATCAGGAATAAAACCCGTATTTTTTGACCTTCTCAATTAGTTCTACTAACATTTCAGATATCTTTTCACATTTTTGGTGAGACCAATATTCGGCTTTGGAAGTATGAACATCCTTTTTAATATCAACCGAATTCATTGCAGAAATTTTCTTCAATTTCATCTCCTTCATTGCACTTTTCACCTCAATAAACTGGTTCCAATTTCCACTGGAAGCACAATGCTTTGACAGCAGAGCGTACGTCCTCTCATCCTCTGGAGCAAGCTCCAGGGCTCTGTTTACAACTCTTTCTGCCATGTCCACTGCTCCATGAATCTACAAGCTCTTAAAAGTATTCTCCATAGGACCACATCAGGATTCCTTACGTGTTCTATTAATATTTCGGCCTCTTCAAGCCTCCCAGAACGTCCCAGCAAATCGACCATACTAGCATAGTGATCTCTGGACAATTCAATATTTTGGATTGTCCCTGACGGAGGCAAAGATTCGGCAGCCTTCTTCAACTAACCCAGCGTTATTGCACGCTAAGAGAACATTCAAAAACGTGACGTCATTGGGCTCAAGAACCAAATCTTTCATTGTGTTGAATAGTTCAAGCGCTTCACATGCAAAACCATTTTTGGCATAACTATAGATCATGGAATTAACGGATACCACGTCAAATTCAATCAAAGCATCAAAGACAGACCTTGCCATTTCTGTATTTCCACACTTACCATACATGTCAATGAGGGCGACACTTACATATTTATCTGTGTCCAAATTTAATTTCGTGGCTATGCCATGGATTTGTCTTCCTTCCTCAAGCTTTGCAAGCTTTGAGCATGCCTGAAGAGCAGTAGATAATGAGAAAGAATTAGGGATTATTGAAATGCGAATCATTTGTCTGAATTTTGTCAAAGCAATGCCCCCTCCACCATTTTGCACGAGACCCACCATAAGAGATGTCCAAGTCACCTGGTTCGGATTAGAAAATCGTTTAAAAACCTTTAAAGAATCAATTATCTAGCCACATCTGGAATACATAGTAAGAAGTGAAGTCTGAGAGGCAACAGCAGATTCGAAGCCGGATTTGATGGCTAGACCATGAACCAACTTCCCTTTTCTTGGATCCTTTAAATTCCCACAACTGATCAAGATGCTTGCAGTAGTATACTCATTAGCCTTAATTCCTTCATTGATCATTTTTCCAAAGACCTGGAGAACTTCACCTTCTTCACCATGCTGGTTGTAACCAACAATTAAAGCTGTAAATAAAACCACGTCTTTCTTCACAAAGCGGTCCATCACAAGCCTTGCATCTCTCAATTTACCAAACTTAGCATACATATCAACAAGAGCACTGCCAACAAACACATTCAAAACCTCCAAACCCAAAACCACTGACAACCCATGAGCTCTCCGGCCTTCAAGTACAATTCCCAGATCAGAAAAAGCCTTGAAGACACGGGAGAACGTGTACTCATCGGGTAAAACTCCCTCCAAAACCATTCTCTCATAAAGCCCAATAGCTTCTTTACTCCTTTTAAGGCTAGTGTAAGAAGAAATCATTGAATTCCACGTAACTATGTGCTTATTAGGCAATTCATCGAATACTTGACGAGCATCCTTGACTCTACCACACTTCACGTACGCATCCATAAGCTTATTGCCTATATTTAGGTAAAAACCAGATTTGATCATGTGGGTCTGGATTTTCCCCACGTCTATAGAGGACTTCTCCTCCGTACATAGTTGAATCAGAGAAGTGAAAGACTGTGAGGCCTCGGTGAGGCTTATGCTGTTGAAAGAGGCGCCAAAGGAGTTTTGAGCGAAGCACGTAAAAGCTTTGAGGTGGTTAAGTTGGCTTAGTCTGCGTAAATTGATTTGGACGGTAGAGCTCGTGTACCCATTCAAAGGCATGGGGAAACAAACGGCTATAGAGTGCAGACTGGGACTGCTTTGCATCCGTGTCTGGGAGGAAGAAACTGAAAAAGAATACTCTCAAGTCTCAACTGTTTATTTTATTACGTGAGAACTCACCATGGTATGCAAAAACAACAATTGCACCCAACTCTCGTCTAATCAACGTCAATCAAATTATGACACGTGTAACTTATAATAAAAATATATAAAATTATGAAAATTATTATAAAAATACAACAGGGGTGGCTCAGCCACTCACTTTGGCCAAATGGGGTGGCCCAACCACCAAAATGGGAGAGAGAGCAGAGCTGCATGATACACAGGCACTCACAGCAACATAAGGAAATCTGCACAGTTGTGAAAAAAAAAACACACCACGGGGTAAGGAAAAACACCACGAAGGAAAGCACCCAAATTGATTAGGGGTTTGAATATCGACGACGTTCTCGTACCAATGAGAACATCGTGATTCTACTAGCTTCCAAACAACAGAGTCCCAATTAAAGAGAAAAGAGAAGCTGTGTCTGCAAGAGGTTGAACAAAATACTCTTAAAAAAGAGAAGGGGACCTTCAGAGCTTGTATCTACGCTTTGATAGCAGGTTAAAAATCAGAGATACAAAATGAAGAAGGTATACAAAGAAAGAAAAACTTTATACAAACTGAATATTTTCTTGATGATTGATCGATAAGATGATGGGGTATTTATACAAGAAAATTGGGAGACATAGTCCTGTAGTTACATCGTGAGTATTAACTGTGATTATTATTAACATGGAAGTCGCCATCATAAAAGGAAGAGATTTATCCTTTCTACGCAAGCTCAATAGGTGATCGACAAAATTCTTGGCTGAAGTTTTCTTTCTCAGTTGATTTGTGGTAGGTGCTGAGTGAATGACGCACTTACTTTCCTTCAATAGGTGATCGACAAAATTCTTGGCTGAAGTTTTCTTTCTCAGTTGATTTGTGGTAGGTGCTGAGTGAATGATGCCCTTACTTTCCTTCTTTGCTTCTCTTCCTCAAGAGCTTTCGAGCGGAATCTGCATACAAGTATGAGAAATGCACTGGGACCAGCTACTCCTAAAGGAACAACTAAAGTGAGCAACAAAACCTAGCTGTCAGTCAATCACTTGATGATTCAATGAGATGACACTAATGATATGGTGTTTTCCCTGCAGATTGGATGAAGGCTTGAAGCAAGCTCTGAGCTGCAAGGGTTTTATCAGGTGTCCCTGAAATAACGACCCTCCCTTCTCTTTCACCAGGACGAGGATCATGCACAGTGACTTTTGCACCTGAAATCTGATTCAGATGACCAAATGAAGAGGTAAAAGATTTAACTGACTGCAAGAGTTGGCACAGTTTGTATGAAAATGTTTATATGTTTATGTGTGGATGCATATAAGCATGTTTATGTATATATGTATGTAGATGGACTCAAATTTTTCTCTTCCCCTTTTGGGTCCTAGTGGCTTATTTACAGTACCACCACCGTAGAAGAGGCAGCCTATTTGAAACAGAAAGTCACATCAGAGAGTATCTGCAACTTGTCTTCAGATCGAAGTGCTGCTATGTTTATATCTTTGAAATGCTCTTCCACTGATCTTGAAACATTATTATGGGGCCTAATCTCAGATTTCTTTCACAATTTATTTTCTTAATTTATAGTACTTGTTAAAATCACATATTTTAATCAATAATCACTGCATTAATTGGAAGTTAAAAGCACCATTAATTGAGAACAGGATGAGAGGTCGCAAACTAAAATGGTTTAGTTATGCCCATAGATCAATGGTTTAGGCATGGCGCCATACTGAAGTGATTGTTACCGTGTTTATAATAACACCGTAAAAAAAGAACACAAAACTACCCAGTATTAAAAACAAATCATTGGCCTAAAGTTTATACGGGAATTGACATCCAAATTTAAAACAAGCAACAGAAAGTAAACCTTATTTAAATGTTCCAGATAAGCAACTTATCATAATAGAAAATGAAAGTTTTCCAGGCACCAATTGACTGCCTCAAGCTATTCACGATGATAAAGTGTAAAAGATGAATACAACACAGTTCACATCAATAATTCCTTTTGTCTTTTGTACAGTTAGTTACCTGTATTATGCTCTCCAAATTGGCCCCATCTTCACCGTAAACAGAGCCAAAAACATGTTCAGAAATCAGAATCTCCACCGTAGTATTTGTCACAGTAGCAAGTTTGTTTCCACTGCACGAAAAAAGAAAATGTGATATATATAATATAAACCCACATACATGTTTGGAAAGTTTGAAGGTTAGATATTTGCAGCTAAATAGGTCTTAAAGAATGTTAAATCTTTTGATTTTCTATCAAAGGCGATTAATTTTATTGATGGCCCCAATACATCACTGTTATATTTTTAGTAAAATGAAATAGATTCGCATCAAAGAAGCTGAGTTGAAGCATCCAAAGGAGTTTGAATCAACCCATTGCATTTTGCTAAGGGATAGAAGTACATGTTGGTTCTCAGTATAAAAGCATCACCATAATCAACAAAATAATATAAAATTACTGGAGCCATCAATGCCCATTTTTTCCAAACAAGTATTACGATGCCAATGTTCTTCCTCTTTTTCCATTTTCTATTGTTCTATCTAGATATTAAAAATTATGTAATATTACGTAACCATCTTGAACCATCACCCTTTGCATAAGGTAGTTAGTAAACACTCAAGCGGTGATACCCTAATTAGAGAAGTATATGAACTTCTACTCAGGCCATACCTATAGTAGTCCCTATCCAGCTGCCTAGAACTATGCAAATATCAAACTTTGAATAGCATGCAGAGCAATCTCATTCCTCCCTTGGTTCACTTGTATATATGAAAATAAAAAGGGCAGGAAAGAAAAGAACAGGACAGCTTCCGTAGTTGCACAATACTGACCTCCCAAGCTCATAATCCCCACCAAAGTTTGTCAAGCCCCTTTCATGATCTGAAATCGCCGTGGTTTGTCCTCTTCCCACAGTCTGCAATTATTGCCACCTCTAAACACTGAGGCCCTTAGAGTGAACTACATATTTTTCAAGAATCTGAAGACAACAGCAAAACGATGAGAAGGGGAAGATGGGGGAGGGGGGGTGTGCACCTGTGGCAGCTGGAACCTCGGTGGTGAAGAAACAGAACCTGTGTTGTGGGGAACAGGGTTGTCTCTCAGAGGGTCATCGTTCACTCTTACACACCGGGACTTTGCTCTCGCTTCTTTGAACTCCTCACTGGGCAAAAATTTATCCCTCAGACTACCAGTTACTTGAAACAAAGCATCCTGTACACTTTTATACTCTCCTGTAATCTGCACAGGTTACATGTTATTCTCTCAGTATAAATTATGGCCAGCAATTTGGAGTTAAAAGCACAGACTCATAGCTCTCCATAAATGCCTGAAAGGCCGTCTACAGTGGGCAATTGCCCAACATCACAAGATATAACATTTCATTCTTTATAAGAATTAGCTGTCAAAGTTTTGTTTAGATGACAACTTGCCAAAATGCAATCACAAGAAAATTTAAAGCAATTAGGACCAGAACGGTATTACGAATGCATGTATACATAAACACATGGGACTCTCCTACAATGAACATATAAATCTCTCTTTTACTTTCCTTATTTAGCTGGAATTAAGCATACAAATCACATGTACAAAAATCTAGCAGGGCTATCCAAAAATTTTGAAAAGAAAAAGGAATTATCATGTATCTAAGAATTATAATATCTCAAATTAACCGGATAACCTAAATAAGTACTGATACGGAAAATGTATGTTTTACTAGAAAAAAACACTTCATAAAAACCAAAAATAAAACAACACTTTCACAACATAAGATGATCATCAAAATCAAAATCCCGCAACATACTCTAGTTCAGTTGTGTTGATCTGTAAGATCCTTCAAAAATCACAGTTGAATTTAGATAAATATGAAAGGTAATCGCACCTGTACTACTACATCATTCACTGAAGCACAAGCTAAAATCTGGTCTTCTTCCAATATCTGTATGTCAGCACCAGTGACTTCTCTCATTTCTGAAAGTACCTTACCGTCATTGCCACTCAAACAACCAACCAAGTCTGATGAAACTAGAAGCTTGGATGTTACAGGTCTACCCTCACTCAAGCCTGATAGATGTCCCCTTCCAATGACGCCCTCGATGATTCTACGGAAAACAAGAACTACAGCATTTTGTGCAGGAGAGTATGTTGACTCAAGGTTCTACAAGATATCAAGTCAACCCCAGATCAATGATAAAGATGATATATGGGACTGTGAGTGTGTTCATGTATTTGGGATCCAGAAAGAAATTATTATTATTATTATTTTAAATGTAGAATATTTCTACAGAAACTACTCCACTAGCATGAGAATTAATGTTAGAGCTTCTACAAATTACAATAGCATGACGAACCTCCCATGCAGAGATGGTGATGACCCGTTCACGGGACTCAGTTAATGGAGATGAAAATGATATAGAAGCACCAGCTTCATTCTGCAGCGCTCTGACAATGGTCCCTTTTTTGCCAATCACAGACCCAGCCGCATGACCAGAACACAGCATTCTGAACACAACTTCTTGTTGTGTACCCTTTTTGTCTTGGCCCGAAACTACTCCATTAGCATTTATCAGTGATGACAACGTATTGGCATTTGATGAACTATTTCCCGAATTTCCAGGCAAAGGTAGTAATGGCAAACTAAGATGTGAGAAAAGCTCTGCATGTGGATCAGGAGAGGCTCCATAGGAAGAGCTTCCAAGAGGTCTAGTTAAAGGGGTTGGGGCTTTGCCTACTGATAGACAATCTTGGAGATGAGTAGAAACATCCTGTTCTTTCTTTACAGCCAAAAAGCCATTGGTAATCTTCCCCCTCACAGTGCAAAAAAATTCTCAGATGGGAAAAAGGGAGCAAAATTTTTCTCTGCTTAGATATGTCTACCAGACTAGCTTTGCTGTGAACCAAGATTCTACTTTATGTTCATGTTAAATTTTCTTAAGAAAAAAAATGTAGCAAATATGGCAAAATAAAAGTCTCTAATCAAAGATTAGTCAAAAATTGCCATTAAAGCTTTAATATAAAGTAACCATATAGATTACTATACCATTAAAGACACTATTTATGTCCTGTAATATTTTTCTCAAAGAAAATACTTGCTAAAAAAGCAATAGATCAGCATCAGAAATAAGCAGATTAATAGCTCTGGCCTCCTTTTGGTGCTCTAAGAAAAGCAAAAAATGAAGGAAAAGAAGGAAATTCCAAAAGTATTTTTGTTGCACTTTGCTTTCACTTCTCTCATTTTCTTTCTAAAGAACCAAACATGGGGCTGTCTCACCTGAATCAATTCATCTCCCTTTACTTTTGCTATTAGCTGCCTAATCTGCTTATTTTTCCTATGTTGATCTGTTGCTTTTGCAAAGAAAGAATTTTCTTTTAAAGTGAGACATGTGGAGTGAACTATATACTTTTGAAGAATATGGAGAAACCAATGACAACTGCAAAGGGGAGGGGGGAATGGATTTCCACCTGCTGCAACCTCAGTGCTGAAGAGAGACCACCTATGTTGAGGGGAACAAGATCATTTCTCAGAGGATCCTCAGTCACTCTTACGTGAGGCCTCTTTGCTCTCACTTGACTATCCCTCAGACAACCCGTGACTTGAAACAGAGCATTCCGTACACTTCTATACTCTCCTGTAATCTGCGCACATTACACATTCCCATTTCAGTATAAATCTTGATTAGCAGGTAGCATCAGAAGTTTCTTACCAGTTGAAGTTATAAACAAGGATTCATAGGTCTCCCAAAATGCCTGAATAGGCTGCCTAACAGTTAGGCAATCACCCAACATCACAGGATATAACCTTCCATTCTTTATAGCAATTAGCCATCCAAATTTTACTGTTGGGATTCCCCAATAGTAAGCATATAAATCTTTCTTCTTCTTCTTCTTCTTCTTCATTTTTTTCTTTTTTTTTGGGGGTCTAATTTGGCTGGAATTAAGCATCCAGATCACATGCACAAAAATCTAGTTGGGTTATCCTAGAATTTTAAAAAGAAAAAGATATCATCATGTTTCAATGAACTGAATATCTCAAACTAACTGGATAACAAAAGAAAATTCCTGAATGGACAATATATGGTTTACTGGAAAACACACTTCGTAAACACTGAAAATAAAGAAACTTTTCACAACACACAAGTCAATTATCAAAATCAAAATCTCACAAAAAGCTCTAGTTCAATTGTGCTGATTAATACCATAAGATCCTTCATATATCACGGCTGAATTTAATAATATGGGAGGTAATCTGACCTGTACTACTACATCATTAACTGAAGCGCAATTCAGAGTCTGCTCCCTTTCCAATGCCCATATGTCAGCACCAGTGACTTCTCTCATTTCTGAAAGTATCTCACCGTCATTGCTACCCAAACAACCAACCAAGTCCGATGCAACTAGAAGCTTAGACATTACACGCCTACCCTCACTCAAGCCTCCCCTCCCAGCAACACCCCCAATAATTCTCTCAAATAGAAGAACTACCGCGTTTTGTGCAGGAGAGCAGGCTGATTCAAGGTCCTATAAGAGATTAAGTCAACCTCAGATCAATGATAGCATATTTATACAAAAAAATACTCCACTAGCATGAGAATTAATGGTAGAGCTTCCAGGAATTATGGCAGGGTGACAAACCTCACGCGCAGAGATGGTGGCCACACGCTCCCCGGACTCGGTTAAAGAAGCTGCAAACACTATAGAAGCACCAGATTCATTCTCCAGAGCTCTGATTATGGCCCCTCTTTTGCCAATCACCCAACCAGCTGCATGATTAGTACACAGCATTCTGAACACAACTTCTTCTTGTCTACCCTTTTTGTCTTGGCTGGAATCTCCTCCATCGTCAGCTCGAATCGACCTATTGCCATTCAAAGCGCTAATTCCTGAGTTTCCAGGCGAACTAAAAGGTGGAGAAAGCTCTGGATGTGGATCAGGAGAGGCTACGTGGGAAGAGCCCTCGGAAGAGCCTCCAAGAGTTCTGGTTAACGAGGCTAAGGATTTGTCTGACGGTGGATAGTCTTGGAGACAGTTAGAAACATCAATCAGTGCTTTCTTTACGGCCGAAGCAACACCAGTAATCTGCCGACACAGAGCAAAATTTTCCTCTGTTTAGTGGATTGGCCATATTGTGATACTAATCAGACAATACTTTTACTTTCGAGTAAAATTTTCAACAGAACATATATAAGTAACAGAGATTAATAAAACTCTAGCATTAAGTAACTAATTACAGAGATTGATATAGATATAGTATATAGACGATATTGACTCAAGTAAAATCTTCATGGTAACAGCGACAGATCAACATAGGGAACATAAGCTCCCTTTGGTGCTCTAACAAAAGCGAAAAATAAAATCGAAAGAAAAGGAATGCTAAAAGTAATTCGCTTTCCTCTCGCACTCCTGCTTTCGTTTCTCTCGTTTTCTTTCTCGAGAAGCAAACAAATTGCGCCTGAACCCCATGGCCAGAAGAACTCTCTCTCTTTCTCTCACCCTCACCTGAATCAACTCGTAGCCATTGACCGTCCAATCCGGCGCCGGAAAGATCCTGACCTGTGCGCCGCTCTCGCTGCTCATTCTTCTGACGTTCTTACCTCCTTTCCCCACCACCGGACCAATCTGAGACTTGTGCGCAACCATTTTCCACCACAACTCAATCTCATTCTCCGCCACCGCCGATTCCCAAACCCTCTCGAAAACCCTAAGCATCGCCTCCTGAGCGCTTGACAGCCCGCGCTCGGCTCTCAACCCGGATCCGACGATGAGGACGATCCGGTGATCGGATCCGGGCGCCGCCGCCTCGCAGTGAATTCTGGCGGCGGTCTCTCGCCGGATGCGCGAAACGCTGGCGCCGTTGTTTCCGAGGAGGCCGCGTGTGGACGACACGTGGATGAGGAATCGGAAGGCCGCTTGGCCAGGTGAGAGCTTGGTCGCTGGCCGTTTTGGATGGTCCCGCTTGTGCGAATCCTTGCGGGGTTGTTGCGTTGATGAAACGGCGTCGTGCCGTTGGTCTGAAAGCGATGAACTATTAATCGAATATTCCATACCTCTCTCTAGAGGGGGGATTGCTTTGCAAGCACTGAAACTTGCAGGCGTGTACAGTGTACGGCTAGTTTAGTTTTTCAGCGCGCGTGGTTAGCTCGGAGTTCACATACTGCGAAAGCAAACGAAGTTGCGTAATAAAGCGCGCGATGATTAAATAAAGGCATCTGCAAAAAGAAAAGAATCGCCAATGGGTTCCCCGTATAATTTAAATGTTAATTAAAGCATTTTCATTTTGTAAATCTTTTAAATATTAATTATTATCCTTAAAATAATACGACATATACAATAAATAGTAAGATGACAAAAGTTAAACGACACAATTTTTTATTTTAAGCTATTAAAAAAAGCTTATAAGATGCGCTTGCTATTAAAAAAAAATTATGCTGTAAATTTGAAACTAATTGATACGGTAACATTTCATAGATATTGTTTTATAATAGTTCAATGGGCTATTATATATATCATAAATAATGTTTGAATTATGAGGATTTCAAATTGACATAATAAAGAGCATTTTGCCCCATTTCATTTTTAAAAATAAAACACACATACAAGTTACTTTTAGAAGTTGATTTATAATTTAATATAAAATTTGTATCAAAAGTAAAATAATAAAAGCGGTAAATACTGATGTAACAATATTCTAACTACCCAGACAAGTACGATAACCCTATCACAATTATTTATTCAAAATTATTAGCGATATGGGCAGACAATTGCACTAAATCTAATCTCATCACCAAAATGTCTTCTATTCTCACACACCTCTTCCTTAATAGCGCTTTGCTGTCTCTTTTGCTACCACGCATTTCATATTGCAAACAAACAATGGAAATCAGCCACTTTTTTGTTGGACGAAAACATTTTTCCACCCAAAAATAGTTTACACAAAAACAAACGAATAATAATAATTATAAAAAAAAAAACAAAACAAAAACAATTGTAAAAGCCACCCTTTTGGTCGTAATTTTGTGGTGCATATAACTTGCTTAGATTGAGGAAAAAAAACAAAAACAAAAACAATTGTAAAAGCCACCTAAGTTGGCTGGTTAAGTTTTTTTGTCTCAGGTCTTTAAAAACAAAAAGAAAAGAGTTTTTGTCTTAAGAATGTTTTCTTCCAGTTTTTATTCTCCCTATCCACATCTACATCTCTTTTTTGTTCAATCAATTATATTAAGATAAATGCTATTTTTTTTGGTTATCTCCCATATATTTCCTATTAATCTCCACACACACATATATATAAATACGTCATTGAATTTGTATGAAGTGATGTTATAAGTCTTTTTTATGTTCTTCTACAATTGATGTATCTTTTAAAATTATCATTGCATCAAAATTCAATAATGATATATTATAAATCAAATGATAATTTTAAAAGTCACATTAATTTTAAATAGACACAAAATGAACACAAGGAGGATATTTAACATTACTCATGACGTATGGATCTTATATGTCTAATGGTGAACTTGAAGAAAATATAAATGAAAGATGAAGAGTAGCATGTCTCTTGTATTGGCACTCATTTGTATAAACATATTCCCTAGGGGCTATAGCTGTCAGTCCTTAAGAATAGAGCATCACAAAGAGAGCATGGCAGAGTGCGGAAGAGGGAATGTTACGACTCCCTCCTCTCCACCCCCCTTCTCTTTCCTCATTATCTCACCCTTTTTCCACCTCCACCATACTACCATAGATCGATCAGGGCATGTGTGTCAATGGTCCTAACGCATGGTTGGCCGACGATGGCGCGTGGAACGTGTGAGGATGTATTGGGTTTTTGTTATTGTATTTTTGTTGTTTAGTTATTTTTAAATAAGAATGTATTATCTCTAGCGATCTATAAGGTTAAGCTTTTATTCATTTTTTTTAAGTTTTGTTTTCACAAATCCTTAAGAATAACGGAATTAGTTTTTGGGGTCTTTTGTTTTCGTATGTTTTGTTTTTTTAGGAGTAAACCATAGATCGATGATGACTGATAAGTTATAAAGCATAAAGAAAAATTGTCAATATGGTAAAGGCAAATGAGGATTGCAATTAATAAAGCACCAGTAGTGGAGATAAAAAATTTTAAAAAATAAAATAAAAGCCAAAGAATCAAGGACTTGGTAGCGGATATAGATGTGATTTGTCGAAATTTGCTGTAGATCTAAAACTGATTGAAACAGTGACTTTTCATAAAAGCCCAAGAGGTTATTGTGTATGTCATTGACTCATTGATAATGTTTGAGTTGTGAAGATTCCAACTTAGATCTTTGGCATTATATGAAGCATTTTGCCATATTTGATTATTGAGTAATCCAAAATGTGATGTGACATTTAAAATCACCAATAGATCAAAAGTCAATAAATCACATATTAAATTCAACGGTAATTTTAAAAACTACATCACATTTGGAATGACTTTAAGAATACTCTAGAAAACCTTAAAATATTACTCTTGATTATTATATCAATAAAGAAATAATTTGATAGAAAAAAAAACTCATTTGATTTTTAATTTTTAAAATAATATATTTTAAGGTTCTTAATTATTATTATTTTTATTTTTTGACATGTTCGTATAAGAGGGGAGAGTGAAGATTCGAACTAGTAACCTTCGCTTTATTAAGCGTGGTCCCAACCGATTGAGCTACCTCTTGGAGACAGGTTCTTAATTGTTATAATCAAATCGTTAGAGGTCATATATAAAAAAAATGATAATTAATAACCATAGCGAAAATGATTAGAGAAAAATAAAAACCGGAAAAATGTCAATAAAACGGAAATCATAATTTTTCTCTCGTGAAAAAAAAAAGAAAAAGAAAAAAGAAAAAATAATTAAATTTCATCGGGGAATGCTACTGCCATGCTCCTCTGCCTCCTCCTCGCAGCCGCCACAGACCATTTTTGAATACACCCAAATGCGCCGAGAACCATAGCCACACACAACCATTCAACATTCATGAATGGGTTCCTCACCGCCGTCCGATGCGCCAAGATGAGGAATCCGGCGGCCATTATCGCCCCTGGCGAGCCCCTCCTCCACTTCCATTTCGTCCTCCTCCTCAAACCCTTCTCATCCATGGCCTCTCTTCCCGCGGACCACGTCCACCCGGACCCACCCGATCTCCCGTCCCAGCTCCTCTCCATCCTCTCCCGCCCCAATTGGCAGAAACACCCCTCCCTCAAGAAACTACTCCCCTCCATATCCCCCACCCATGTCTCTACCCTCTTTACCCTCGACCTCGATCCCCAGACTGCCCTAGGGTTCTTCCAATGGATATCGCAAAAGCCAGGGTTCAATCACAATGTTCACTCACACTCCTCGTTGCTCAACGTTCTCGTGCGTTTCGGTCATCTCGGTGCCGCCGAGAAGATTCGGATTTCGATGATCAGATTGTGCGAATCGTCCAACGATGCGCGGTTCGTGTTGGACGCTCTTCGGAGGATGAATCGCCAAGACGGTGAGTTTCGGTTCAAGCTTAGTCTTAAGAGCTATAACATGCTGTTAATGTCGTTGTCGAAGTTCCTTATGATTGAGGAAATGAAGGGCATGTATATGGAGATGTTGGAGGATTTGATTCCGCCGAATATATATACTTTGAATACAATGGTTAATGGGTATTGTAAATTGGGGAATGTGGTCGAGGCACGGTTGTTTGTGAGTAAGATAGTGCAGGCTGGGTTGAGTCTCGATACGTTTACATACACTTCGTTGATATTGGGGCATTGTAGGAATAAGGATGTAGATAGTGCTTATAAGGTGTTTAAGCTTATGCCGCAAAAGGGTTGTCGAAGAAATGAGGTTTCTTATACTAATTTGATTCATGGGCTTTGTGAAGCCGCACGGGTTGACGAGGCTCTTAAGTTGTTCTCCCAAATGGGGGAGGATTATTGTCGTCCGACAGTCCGGACGTACACTGTTATCATATGTGCATTGTGTGGATTGGGTAGGAAGGTAGAAGCTTTGAAGTTTTTTGAGGAGATGAAGGAGAAAGGCTGTGAGCCAAATGTTCATACTTACACGGTTCTAATCGATAGCATGTGTAAGGAGCATAAGCTTGAGGAGGCAAGAAAAATGTTACATGGGATGTTAGAGAAACGCTTGGTTCCCAATGTGGTCACATACAATGCTTTGATTGATGGGTATTGCAAGGGGGGCATGACTGAGGCTGCATTGGAAATTTTGGGTTTGATGGAGTCAAATAAGTGTAGTCCTAATGCCCGCACATACAATGAGTTGATATGCGGATTTTCTAAGAACAAAAACATGCATAAGGCAATGATGTTGCTTAATAAGATGCTGGAGCGGAAGCTTTCACCAAGCCTTATTACATATAATTCCTTAATCCATGGGCAGTGTAGAGCAGGTCATTTAGATACTGCTTATAGGTTGCTTAACATTATGAAAGAAAATGGTTTAGTTCCTGACGAGTGGACCTACAATGTTTTCATAGACACTCTTTGTAAAAGAGGGAGGGTAGAAGAAGCTCGTTCCCTCTTTGATTCTTTTAAGGAGAACAACATAAAGGCAAATGAAGTTATGTATACTGCTTTGATTAATGGGTACTGCAAGGTTGGGAGAATAGATGATGCTCAATCTTTGCTCAATAGAATGCTTACTGAGGACTGTTTGCCAAACTCATTCACTTATAATGTAGTGATAGACGGGTTGTGCAAAGAGAAAAAAGTGCAGGAAGCGTTGTTGCTGGTGGATGAGATGGTAAAGATGGATGTGAAGCCCACAGTTATTACCTACACAATTCTCATTACAGAAATGTTGAAAGAAGGTGACTTTGACCATGCTAATAGGTTACTCAATCATATGGTTTCGTTGGGATGTCAGCCTGATGTCTGTACTTATACTGCATTTATTCATTCATATTGTAGCCAAGGGAGATTGAAAGAAGCAGAGGATATGATGGCTAAGATGAATAAAGAAGGAATATTACCAGATTCGCTGACTTATACAGTATTAATGAATGCATATGGACGTTTGGGATTAATAAATCATGCACTTGATGTTCTAAAGCGCATGTTTAATGCTGGGTGTGAGCCTTCACATTACATCTATTCAAATTTAATCAAGCATCTCTCAAATGAAAAACGGATAAAAGAATATAACAACTCTGTGGAACTTGATTTGGTTTCGAGCACCGTGTCAATTGATACTGCTGATGTTTGGAAGATGATGGAATTTGAAAATGTTATGGAGCTCTTTGAGAAAATGGTTGAACAGGGTTGTGCACCAAATGTTAACACTTATGACAAGCTCATTATAGGACTTTGCAAAGTTGGGCGCTTAGAAGTAGCCCAAAAGTTATTTAATCATATGCAAGAAAGAGGCTTGTCTCCTACTGCACATATCTATAACTCGCTTCTTAATTGTTGCTGTGTATTGAATATGTATGGGGAAGCTGTAAGATTGGTGGATACAATGATTGAGCTTGGTCATTTACCACATTTAGAGTCATGCAGACTGCTTCTTTGTGGGCTATATGATGAAGGAAACGAAGAGAAGGCCAAAACAGTTTTTTGTGATTTGCTTCATTGTGGGTATAATCTCGATGAAGTAGCTTGGAAGCTTCTAATTGACGGCTTGCTCAAGAGGGGCCTAGTTAATAGATGCTCAGAGCTGTTTGAGATCATGGAAAATAAGGGTTTCCAGGTTCATCCTCTAACATATTCGATGTTGATTGAGGGACTTGACGGAAAATAAGATTTTTCTTCTTGGCATTGTTTGCATTGGAGTTGTTTTTGTTTATATGGTGAAAGAAGCCTTTCCCATTGCTGTTTTTCTTTGACGATGGGGGCTAATAGTATATTGATGGAACACCAGATTCCTTGGACACTTCAAAACAAATAGGTGGCCTATTGCTCTAGCGGAGAAATTCATATTAGATTACGGAGCAGCTGTTTTCTGAGAAACACAGAAATTTTGATTTTCTATCAGCTGTTTGGAGCAGTAGCAGCACACTAGGCAAACCAATTTTATTGAACATCAGGAGGCAAGTGACTATCTATTCTGATTTGTAAATTCTTTATTTCTTGTCCTCGTACTTTTGCTTTCATTTTTAATAAAAAAGAAAATTCTAATCAAAGCTACTTAAGTGGAATCTGAAAAAGAAGAACAAGTTCTCAGATTCTACTGGCTTGAAGTATCACTTTCTTGAATTTCAATATATACTCTCTTGACTGGATTATATAGTTTATTTTGTTTTTAAGCTTTGAGATCCCTGGTTCAGTAGTTACTATTCCTTTTTTCATGTTTATTAGTGAACTGTTTGATTTCTGTGTCTGATATTCTTACTGTTGCTGTCATGATTTGAAAAAGAGAACTTGATAAACTAGCTTTTCACATAGTTTACTTTTGAAAGCCGTTTATTTCATTTGATGGAATAATGTTTCAGTAGTCTTCCGAAGGCTTGTTCCTTACTGCTTTAAACTTAAAGTAGTTGAAGTGCTGAATTGCTATGAATGATCACGTTTGACAATGAACTGAACACAGTTATAAGCACTTCATATCTTGGGAGATGCAAATGTTTATGCAGTAAATGTCCGGGGCACATAATAAATTGTGACCCTATTCCTCGAGTTGTTTAATGACAGATTCACATTAACTTATCTGATCTGGTTGTAGTCTCTGTCTGGCAATGATTAATGCTCAGTATATTCCTGAAAATAACAGTAATGCGTACAGTTTTGTTTTGTTTTGTTCTGTTTTCTTTTGTTTGGTGATATGTGTGCATAAATTTGAGGCAATAGTAGAACTCCTGACCCTCACCCTTATGATCTTCTCCCCGTAAATCATATAGCAGACGTTATTGCAAACAGTTTTTCATATTGCTGAAAAATCCACTTTCTGTATGCAACACCACTCTTATAACAGTGTGCACCACCCTTGTATGAGTTCTAAACTCCATAAAACTCATAAAAGAAAACAGTAAAAGATGTAGCAGAGGAGGACTCGTAGAGAAGAGGTGTGACTGGGAATTGCCTTAGCCTAGTTTACTTATCTCAGACTAAATGATCCTGCCAGTAAGAAAAAAAAAAGATAAAAGAAAACTAATCAAATATGTAAAGTCCACTTAACCCCCTTAAACTACCACTCCAATGACAATCTACCCCCAAAACTATTAATTATGACAATTTACCCCCCAAACTATGAAAACAATGACAATGTACCCCCCAATGCTAACAAAATGACGAAATTACTCTATAGAATTTTCAATAAGACAAAAATACCCTTAAAAATTTGGAAAAAAAAAAATTAAATTTTAGTATTTTGTTTTTATTAGTAAGGGTAATTTTGTTAAAATTGGGGGTACATTGTCATTGTTTTAGTAGTTTGAGGAATAAATTATCATTGGGGTGATAGTTTGAGGGGGTTAAGTGGACTTTACCCTAAATTAATCAATGAGTTCCTGCTCAAATTTCAACTTCTCCCATTGTAAGAACGAGATGGAAGGTGTAGCCATGAGTTCAAGACTCACTAAGTGCAGGTGTAAACTTATAAAAATGTCAAATAAAGTATAATAATAAATCTTATGAAGAACTTTAGGAGAGAAATATTGGGCAACTGTGCAGAGTAGCCATGGATTTTCCGATTGCTAAATAAATACTTAAATTTGAATAAGGTTGTAGGCTGAAAACTTCTGTAATGCTAATTGGCAGAGTTTCAGTATTGTTCTCAAAGGAAATTAAAGTGATGAAGATGGTGAAGAATAAGATATATAAATATATTTATGGAAGTTCTCTTTCTTTTTATTTTATTTTTTTCTTGTTTTTCACTTTTTTTCAGGAAAAATAAGGTAATACTTTTCCTGGAATATCTACTAAGATAATTGTCTTTATATTATTCATATAAAAATAAGATAATTGTCTTCATAATTAGTTTCTGTTTTCAGTCTTTAACCTTTTTGATTCTTGCACACTTTACAGGATGTGTTTTGCTGGTTCTTGAGCACAGGGTGCTCTAGTCTTCTATCTCTGGGCAAGGGAAATGGATAGAAGCCATTTCATGGTCAGGATTTTTAAATGACATGAAAACACATTCACTACGTGACATCATATATACTGTTATGTGAAAAGTGTGATGCGCACTTATGTGAAGCTCATCGGAGTGGCATGTAGATGGATCTGCTGAGCTATCAATGCAAAGAAGGATGATTGAGGTAAAGGAATGTATGTGCCTGCGTGAATTTGTCCAGCTATAAGACATAGATGCATATACTAACATTTTGGTCTCATGTTTCATGCCCAAACGTGAACATTCTAGTATTATTATTTATATTATAACTTAAGTAGTCTTTAGTGGGCTTAATTGAATTCCGGCTTCAACTAAGTTTCTGGAATTGAATGTATTTCTTTGTAGTGGAAAGTTTTTTTTTTTTAAAACTTCTTTTTGTGCTTTTGATCGAATTGCATGATTGTGGTGATGGCATTGCAGAATCTGCTGTTAAAATGAGTTATGGAGCAAATCTAGACAGGGTAGTTGCATTGTTTCACTGTATGTAAATTGATGTATGCTAATGTGGCAAATACATTATTTAGCTCTATTTATTTAATTATTAAGTCGGCGAATAAACCAAATTTGTAGTACTTCTTGTCTGCCATGTTGGTAGATATCAATTGAGATGGACTTATGACATCTTTTTGTTGACAAAATTTATTTTCAATTTTTTTTTGGATGAATCAAATGTATTATCAACATTTTGCGTATTTATCCCTTCTAATGTTTGCACCTTAGTGTTGTGGCCCGCTTGTCCTTAATTAAGAAGGTATTAGCTGACTCAGCATATCCCACTATTTTTCTTCTTGACTGTATTTGTTATTATTTTCCTGCCACTGGCTGATAATAAGATGACAATTACTGAATCTTTTGTCTCATTGCAATCAGGTGATGATCCTGTTAAGATTTTACAAGGGAAGCCAGTTTTGTTCGGATTACATCTGCAGATTACTGAAAATTTGCATTCCCGTCGTTGTATCTCACGTTGAGGACTTGGAGTTGCTAAATCTAAAGACTATTTGCATATGTAATGTAGGTCAAGTTTGAGATACCAATGAGGTGCAGATGCATTTGCATGCAATATTCATCTTTCCTTTTCTTTCTGATATGAAAATTCCCAGTATATGACTAATCTTAAGGATACCATAATTAAATGAGAACGCATTTATGTACTTTCAGGTTCTTATGGGCATATAATGTAGGTCTGGGATGTATTCGCATGCAATATTTTTCTTTCCTTTTCTAACTTCAGAAACTTCTCGTTCTGTGACTAGTTATCTTACCAATAGGCAGTCACATGCTTTCAGGTTTCAAAGCTTTTGTAACCACTTCAAACACGTTCCATGGCCCATTAATAGTAATGTTCTTCTGGCAGGCAAGGATGAAAGGGAGCTAGAGGTGATATGAAAGCATTAGAGCTATAACTATATGTGGTCGGCTGCAGAGCAATAGAATTGAATCTATAATCTGGGAAGAAATAAAGAAGTTGAATATTACTTAAAGACTAAAGTTGCCAGATCTGAGGCTGCTTCTGAAGATTCAAGTCATCTGATCTGATTGGCGATCTGCCAGGCATTTGAATTGCTGATCTCAGCTTGTATTCCTATTTAAATTTTACCCAACTGTTTGTAAATTGATGAATGCTAAAGTGCCCAATATTATCTTTAGCAGTACACCTTTTTTTTCTTCTTTTTTTTCAATTAATTATTGAGCAATTGTTATATGAATACAATACAAACCTGTAGAACTTCTTGTGTACCCTGTTCTGCCCTGCTTGACCTTAATTGAAAAGAGATTGCATGCCGATCCACATGCCCACGGCTTGCTTCTTTTTTCTCTTTGTTATTATTTTCGTGCATTAACAGACATATTCACTGTTTTACTTCTTATTTCTCTTTTTGGTTCTTATTATTGTGCTCTAGCAAACAAAGCACCTTACAAACCAAAAACAAATTCCTATAGCTAGACACCAAATGCACCACGAATTAACAATCAACCTACAAAATCAAAAACCAGCAGCTATACATCTCTCTGCCTCTGCTTCCTCTGCATTGTTTGCAAGTTGCAACCACAAGAAAGCCACATACTCCTCGACAGCAACCAGATAGAGACCAACACTTCTGATACAGGTAGATCCAGCAGCCAGCAACAGCTACACATGCTAAATCAGAATATTTACTGCAAATGACCTCATTCTTCTTGAATTTACCCTTCTCTATAATTCGAGTTCTAACCTACCGACAAATTTTTTGTAACAGCTTTTCTTCAGAGTTCAAAGGATTTTCAAATTTCATATCATTTCAATGCTGCCATATATTGCAAACTGCCGAGCCCCATGCCAATTTGCACACCACTGCCTTCAACTTCTTACCTGCTATTCTCCAATACCCTTCCTTAAGATATCTCCCAATCCATAGGAAAATTTCCCAGAAGCCATCTCTGCATTTATGCCATCCATATCCTCCTACTAAAGCCACAACCAAAGTGGTCCTTTGGTATTAAATATCTCTTGTTATATCAAATCCAAGTGGCCCTTTGTTTTATCTAAATTCTAAGGCTAATTCCCGGCCACCATTTACTAGTGGTAATAGACATTTTCGGTCTCTTTCTCATCGAAAAAAGTGTTATTTCCAAAGAGAACTAGAGAACAAAACTTATTCAACTTGAAAATATGGAAGTTTTTATAGGAAAGATTTCGCTTCTCTCTAAGTAGCGACGAAAGCGTGGAAAATAACCCACTATGCAAGTATGCAATCAGAACATAAATATGACAGCGGTGAAAGTGAAACGAAGACAAAGGCACAACCAATCTCCTAAAAAAAAAAGATGTCTCCTTTCTTTCTTCTTCTTATTGGGAGCGATGGGAATGGGAGACCAACAAATTTCTTTTTACTGCGATGAAACTTTCCGGACGTGAGGGCGTGACCTCTCAGGAGCCTTGACGATCCGGTGGAACCTTCTGAGGTTGTCGATGGGTTTCCAGGTAACCAAGAAAACTATTTACGTACCGGTCTTGACTATCCCTGTTTCCAAACAACTCCTTCATCTCCTTGGCCTTGTCCTTGTAAGCCTTGCCATCTTCCTCCACTATCACCAGCCTTAGCGACTTGGCCACCGAGTCCCTCGTAAACGACCCGTCCTGCTCCTTTCTGGGTATCAAATACCCAATCTTTTTCTCATCCAAAACCTTAGCGTTTATCCCTTGGTCTGAAAAGAAGGTCAATAGTATGAGAGGTCTCTCAAACTGAAGGCTCTCCACAACCGAGCTCCACCCCGAGTGAGTCAAGAACCCACCAACCGAGTCGTGAGCCAAAATCTTGAGCTGTGGTGCCCAACTCGTGCACACAACCCCTCGTTCTTTGGTTCGTTCCTCGAACCCCTCCGGTAATTCAATCACCTCAGTATCAGCTGGCCCGCGTCGAGTCCTTAGCACCCAGAAGAACGGTAACTCAGACTGTTCCAACCCGAGAGCTATTTCGGTGAGTTCGGCTTGACTCGGTTTCGCCTCGCTCCCGAACGCTACATACGCTACGGACTCCTTGGATTGCCTATCCAACCAAGCTTTCATCCACCGCCACGTGTCGGTGTCGTCTTCGTTGTCATATGCCGTGGTAGGAAGTTGGCCCACTGGGAGAACTGGTTTCCGGTTGAGATCCTCCAAAAGGCTTAGCCACTCTGGCTCAAACTCCACACAGCCTCTCACAGCCACTACATCGCAGCCTTGAAGCACTTCTCCGACACGATAAATATCTGAAACGTCTTCCTCGACGCCGGTTACGCCTTGGTCAAAGACTTTCAAAATCTCGAAGAGGCGAAACGACACCGTAGTAGGGAAAGGGACCCACCGGGGTAGGACCGTATAGTCATCGGGGCTTCTGCGCTCACCCATACGTTCTTTCGTCCCGATGAAGCTCAAAAAGGCCGCAGTGAATATACTGAAGAAGGCACTCGGGATGCTGAGGTTACGGGCTATAGCCGGCAGCCAGTAAGGAGCAAAGTCGTAGAGAAGCCAGTCTGGACGTGAATCTTCGAGGAAGCGAGTCGTGGAGTCCTGGAGAGCATCGTAAGCCTTCTTGAGGAACGGGACCAAGTTCAAAGGGACATCTGAGGTGGCCTCCGCATTGTCCGGGAGGTTTTGCACGTGGGGTAG
>CM017322.1:39673595-39752019 GCA_006937295.1 Carpinus fangiana
AGAGAGTCATGGAGTCTTGGAGAGCATCGTAAGCCTTCTTGAGGAAGGGGACCAAGTTCAAAGGGACATCTGTGGTGGCCTCGGCATTGTCCGGGAGGTTTTGCACGTGGGGCAGTGGAAGCTTGACGAAATTAATGAGGGAAGCTAAACTTGGGGGGATTTTGGGGAGGCGATCGATGTTCCGAGGGGTGGATATGAAGGAGATGCGATGACCCTTTGAAGCAATGAGCTTAGCGAGCTCTAGGTATGGGATCATGTGGCCAAAGGCTAGCCATGGGAACATGGCGATGTGAAGCTTTTTCTCATCGTTGGCCATGGACACGACAGGCAATATTGGTATTAGTTTGGAGTAGATTGTTTAAGCGTATGAGAATCGGTGTCACTTGAACCATACATATATATTGGAGGGAGAGTGGGGAAGAAATGTTTTGTTAATCATTCTTCTGCCCGTTTCCTCTTTTTTTATTTATATTTTTAAAAAAAATTGAATGAAGTAATTATAAAATGGACTGACATGATTGATGGTACGAGTGAAGATAGGATTGGATTTAGTCGTGGGAAAGGAACAAAGAAAGTAAAATATTATTAATTATATTAGGAAAGTAAAACATAGTTTTGATTCGTAAATTTTTTTTAAAAAGATTGATGGGAAGTTATGTGTTCTAACTTTAGGTAGATTAATCAGTTAGAAATTATGTTTTATGAAGTGAAGATTATAAATTCGAATTTCTCTTTTCTTTATCTATACATGAACATATTCAAAAAATAAAAAAATAATAAAAAACTTTACCGTTGAGTGGGTAAGAAATGTTTTGTTAATCATTCTTCTGCCCCTTCCCTCTTTTTGTTTTTTTTTAAAAAAAACATAAATAATTGATTAAAGTGATTATGAAATGGACTGACATGATGGTACGGGTGAAGATAGGATTGGATTTAGTTGTGGGAAAGAAAACAAAGAAAGTAAAATATTATTAATTTTATTAAGAAAGTAAAATGTAATTTTGATTCGTATATTTTTTTAAAAAAAAATTAAAGGGAAGTTATGTGTTCTAACTTTAGCGTTTCCCTTCCCTTGAAAAGTATAGTCAGATTCTTCATTGTTGCTTTATTTTTATGACCAGATCCTCTGGTATCTTCCAGTTTCATGAATTACTCAAGTCTGGCATAAGATATTAGCATGGCAGAAACAATTCACGATTTTGGGAGCTCTAAATATTTGTTAGTTTAAAAATTCTGTATTTCTTTGACATTATTTAATTTGAAGTTTAAATATTTGTTAGTTTTCCTACTATAGAACCATGTTAACATTTTATTTATTTATTATTCTTATGGTTTCTAATGTTTGTTTTGTATTCTTGACACAAGTTCAAGCAACATTGGCTGAAACTGACCCCCCTAAATGGTGGGAAAAGAACGCAACAAATATTGTTGACATTCATCGTATGCAAAACTTGTGGGTGCTCTAAGTCATGCCGGGAAAGGCATTAGTTTTTGTAGAATTTTTGGAACAATGTTTGGAAAATTGGTCTGGATTGTTATGTAGTGACTTTTGTATATTAACTTAAATGCCACATTGTTATTAATTTTTTTTTGTTTCTTTCTCCTTTCTGTTTCTTAATTTTCTGAGCATATTAATTAGTGTTTTCTTTCAACTGCCTCTTTTGCTCTACGGCGTCGTTTGCTTTAAATAAATCTCGACCCTCAGTTTTTTTTTTTTAATGGCAGATCGACGTGCATACTTTTCTTTGCGGCGTGGAAGTGGATCCCGCATTTGGAGTGTAAAACGAAAAGAAATAAACCTCATTTGGGGTTCAACGCGAATTTCCAAACTAGGGGGGTGTTTGACAATGGGATTGGTGTCGTAACTGTATGGATAAATACCGTGTATTTTTTGTCTTTTTCTTAAAAATTTTACAAACAAAACACATTCATTATGCGTGTTAGTGTATATGTGGGGCTTGTCTCACATTGGTAAGATTGGAAGGTAAGGCTCATCTCTCTCTCCTATATAAGGAAGCTCTTGTATCTATTCCAAGTATGCTACTCAATACAATGTAGTCTATTATATGTTTCCGCTTTCTCTCTTCTCTCTCTCCTTTCTTCCGCTCTCTACAATATATTTAACATGGTATCAGAGTCACTTTTCTGTGGCCTTCAATAAACGTCTTTGACGTTTTCCGGCGCTCTCTCTAGCGACCTCCTCTTTTTGGTAGTTTCCAGTCGTCAACGCACCCCCAAGCGGGTTTTCCGCTCCAAATCTCTTCAACTCCTTCAGATTTACAGATCTGTGGAAGATCCGTCGTCATCGGCCCTCCGAGTTCCTCCGGCAGTTGCTACCCGAGCCAATTGCGCCACCACCGTGACCCCTTTCGGCCAAAATAACCACCAAAAGTGGTGTCTCGGCCCCGGATCGATTGATCTGTGCAGTCTCAGCCAATTCTGAGCTTTCACGCTCCCTCACGCGCTGCTAGAAGTTGTTGCCGTTTGTCCACGCGCCACTCCAACACCTCCACGTGCCGTCACGTCGGCCCGATCAGGAAGGTTGCCCGTCCACCTTATATATCCAGTGACGACGGTCATATCTCCGCCAAGAACGCATGAGAATATATCACTCCACATGACGACCCATATGTATAGAGAAAGGGAAAATGGTTCGTTAATAAACAATAATGCTTCTTCGATCTCCCTCCCGTATTTTTTTTTTCTTTTAATTTTTGAAAGAACCAAAGAAATGGACGGATCACGTAGCTTCAGGAATTTCAACGTAAGCCGAATGAACTTGTGATTATTTACAGGAATTTCACGTTAGTGGTCAATTTTATTAAAACGTCTCAAAATTATATTTATTTTTATAAAAATGAGAATTGATTAATTTTTTATTTATTGAAATGTGACGTAACTTTTATTATTAAATTTGATATAATTATATAGATATATATATTTTGAGTTTTAACAATTAATATAATAATTTCTTTCATTTTTCTTGATTGCCTATCCTCACTTACTCATAAAGGGGAATCTACTGTACATTACACGGGAGTTCTTTTGTTCAATATATAATAGGAGGCTGTGAAATGCTTACACCATTTCTGATTTTCAAGTTTCAGATTTTATTTTAACATTTTGACTCTTAAAGAATAGGAAGAAGACGAACGTTGAATTTCGTTTTCAAAACACACAGTTTTAATAAAGTTAGCCTTAAGGATCACCAAAACGCACATTGTATTTTAGTTTCTATATAAGCTTTTATACGTATTAGATTGTTCTTTTAAATTAACACGTCAAGAACAACAAAATAAATTAATGTTAGGCATAATAAATTAAATAAATTGTAAATTACATTTATATATTTTAAAAATAGTTAAATTTTATTGAATTGTTTATTATTTCGTTAGTTGTATTATTTATATTTTTAAACCAATTTTTGTTTAAATTAAAATTTTGGCTCCCCCACTAGTTATGCCCGTGAGCTTTGTTATCCTTGATGGAGAAAAATATCTCTTTAATTAATTGGGTGCAATTTTTAATTGATATGAAGAAAAGTACAGAGTTTTGCTCTGCCAAGTCTCTGTCTGATCAGAGAGCTAATTTCTTCCGCCCCCAGAAAGATCTGCACAAATTTATGTTATTTAATATAATTTAATTGTACAATTAATTGAAGAAAACAATATATTATATATTAATAGCTAACAAAAACAATAAAACCCCATATCATATCACATTCACATCACATGCTATATATACGTAATTTTTTATTATTATTATTTTTTTATTTTGCATTAGTACTCATGTTGACAAGATGCTAGCTATGAGATTCATGTTTTTTTTAAATATATATATTTTTATGGATAAAAATCAATTAAAAACAAAAATAAATAATTGGAAGACAGGATTGTTCAAAACAACTCAAATCACAAGTCAAGAAAAAAAAAAATTGAATAGCGATCCATCCAAAGATTTTAGGAGCAAACAAAGTAAATAATGTGGTTGGGTGAAAAAATGAATATAAAATAAAACCTAAAGGAAAAAAGAAGTGCTAAAGAGTCGAACAAATGAATTCAGAAAAAATTTATAAACTAACGTGGTAGATTGTAAGTGACCCAAAAAAAAAAAAAAAAAAAAGAATTGCATTTTTTTTAATTTAAAAACCCTTATCATATCAATTTGAAAATTTTTCTAAATTCATTTGTTTGAATTTCTAGCACTTTTCAAAGAAAAAAAAAAATAAATATTAGGTAAAGTCGATATTGTGTAACCCCAAATAAAAAAATAAGCAGGGTTATCTCTAATTAGCAAATAACTTTCAACCACTTGTCCTCTGAACTAAAATCTGGGAAGCTAATTAAGTGCTAAGGATATATATGACTTAATGACAAATATACATATATTATGTAAATGTTACCGAATCACTCTTAAATTCTAGGGGAAAGTACGAATCACCTTCCTGAAGTTTGGAGTGATTTTCAATTCGGTCACTGATGTTTAAAAAATCGTAATGTGCCCCTTCGAAGTTTCAAAATTTCTCAATATAGACACTTTTTCCCAAAATACCCTCAACAGTAACTTTTTTGTTCCCAACATGTCCTCAACAGTGATTCCGGCGAAAATCTCACCGGATTCCGACGAGATCTCGCCGGATTCCGCCAAAATCTGAAAAATTCACCGAAATCTAGCGAAATCCAGTGAACCCACTTCTCTGACGCCATGTTCCCGGCCAGATTTGCTATTTTTCGACGATTTTAGGCCCTAAAAAGATCAGAAAAGAGAGAGAAAACAAAAAAAAACAAACAAAAGCCGGCCAGATTTCGCCGGATTCCGGCAAGTTTTCATCGGAATCACTGTTCATGGTTCGCCGGAATCACTGTTGAGGGCATTTTGGAAAAAAAAAATTGAAAGTGCCAACATTGAGAGAAATTGAAACTTTAAGGGGGTACATTACAATTTTTTAAACATTGATAACTTAATTAAAAATCGCCCTAAACTTTAAGGAGATGATCGGTATTTTCCCCTAAATTATATCTTCATTTCTACCCGTAAATTCTTTATCTCTATTTGTTATTTAATTACTTTGTTTTATTTTATTATGAATTTATTAATTCATTGGTATCAGGGCTATTGAATAATATTAGTTGTCAATCCCTAATGACCATGTGGGTTCTTTTTTTCTTTATTTTTCCCTCCCTTTCGGGATTCCCCACCGCCATTCAAAAACCCTTTGCCTCGGGTCCCAGTCTTAATTATGAGCATCTTATCAATCTTTTGATCCTATATCTCGGATCCATGTCAGTCAAACCATATCCCATTTCTGCTACTCTGTTGTAAACAAGAAGTTGTTTTTTATCTCATGCAAAAGAAAAAGATAAAGAAATGGTAACTTCACTTACCTTGAAATTTTGTGATTTTTACAGATATTTTTTTAATGTTTAAAAATTTTTACTTAGGTATATTGAATTTTGATTTTCTCTCATTTTATTTATTCTGTACAAAAAATTCTTCGCAATGTCAATTTTACCTCAACTCCAAAACTACACCATTCCCAAAATGACACAGTTTTAATTTTGGAGTCAGAAGTAAAATTGACATTCCGTTAAGATTTTCTTTACGAAATGAGCAAAGTGAGAGAAAATCAAACTTTGATGTATCTAAGTGAAAGGTTTTGAACGTTGAGAGTATTTGCAAAAATGGTCAAAGTTCATGGGATAAGTGAAGTTTCCTCAAAAGAAAAATAAAAGAAAAGAAAAAAGGCTATTTAATTCCTATACATGCTCTATTTGTTAATGTATTTTGAGGTTTTTTTTTTTATATAAAATATTCTTTTTTTTTTTTTTTTTCATATCGTTCAAATATGTTACAATTTCGGTTTACTTCAATTTTCAAGCCGCTTGCCATACACAACCTTAAGAAATGGATTGATGTGGCTTTTGCATTATAGATAGACACTAGCATTGGATTGCACTCCGAAGGGACAGACCGGGCCATTATTATTATTATCCAATCATGGATGCCAATTATGGTGGAGTAAAAATATAGCAAAAATAGTGCCAAGTGTTTATAAATATTTAAAAAGTTAATTAAATTTTTAATTTTATTAACAGTAATCTACTAACTTTTTTTTTTTTTTACATGTCCACACAAGGGAAGGGGGAATCTGAACTTATTGGGAGTGATCCATAGCCGATTGAGTTACCCTTTAGAGACAGTAGTTTACTAACTTAGACTACCATTCAAATCATCTCTAGTTCATAGAGATCCTATGGCCATAAATAAGACATTTGTCCTATTAATAAAATGTTATATATATTTTAAAAATAATAATAATTTTTTAAAAAAATAATAAAAAATTAACGTTGGGGGTGGCGGCCACCACAAGGGCCAAATAAAAAAAAAAAAAAATACGAGAGATGATAAGGACCCAACTATGGGACCCAACTTTGGGTCAATTTTTGACTTATTTTTTAAATTAAAAGAAAAAACAAAATAAAAATGAAACAAATGTGTGAAGCAATAATATTTTTTTTGGTCCTTTTTTTATTTAGTATTTTTTAAAATATATATATATTTTTCTTCATAATAATGTCATTTTTTTTTAAATTACAAAAAATTGTCAATGTTCTTTCCAATGACAAAATTACCCTTAGGAAAGTAAAAACAAAAATATGTAAACTAATAAAATCCAACCGCTGGCCAAATTAAAAATAATAATAATCGATTTTTTTTATTTTTTTGGTTAACTCCAGCGGACTTTGTAAGATTTATTATTATTATTAAACTGGCCCCTTAAACTACCATACTTTTGTAATTTAGCCCCCCAAAGTTTCAATTGATATAAAGTAGTTCCTCAAACTACCAATCCCTTATAAAATAGTCCCCTCTGTTAGCTGAAACCGTTAAAATGGATGGAAAACCTAAAACGACGTCGTTTTGGGATGCAGAGTTACTAAAATGCCCTCACCGGTCTTAATTGAAGAATATAAAATGCCCTCACGACGTCGTTTTGCTGGTTTCAGAACCAATGCTCCACTGGGCAACCCCTCCGGCCAGTTCAACCTCTCTGTTTCTCACTCTACGCATATGTTTGAGGTTTCTAATTTAATCGCTATGAAAAAAGAAGATCGCAGAGATGACTTGGTGAAATCCAAGCTAGCTCAACAGACCGGAACACAGGATTTCCTCTTGCTCCTCTTGCGAGAAAATTTTGCGGGTTGACCACCTCGCTCACCTGAACGATCTCACTCTTCCCTTTTCATTTTATGTTTTTAACATTTTGGGCTTTTAAGTTTATATTTCATTTGAAATAGTTATCGGGGGGGAAATAGAGATTGCAATAAATTCACTTCTGATCGAGCAATTTGCTGCAACAAGTGATCAATTATTGGGAGCAATTCGTCTTGAAGTGAGGGCTGTTCACCCTTGGCAATTCACGTTTGTGAAGAGAACTGGAAACATTGCAGCCCATTCTCTTTCTAAATATGCAGCATAGCATGCTTTGAACCAGACTTGGCACGATGCTCTACCTTATTGTATACGGGATACTGTCCTTCTGGAGCAAATTGCTCTAGAGGCTTGATTATCAATGAAAAGTCAGTTTTTTTATCAAAAAAGTTACTTGGAACATGTTATTGTTGGGTTTTTTTTTTTTTTGTTTTTTTTTTTAATATTTATTATTATTTTTTTATTTCACTGCAGATCTAAGAGACACCGGCGAGGGAGGGAGGGAGAGAGAGAGAGAGAGAGTCATTAAAAAACAAATAAATAAATTCACTTCTGAGCACCGACCGGCTAAGTTACCGACCATAGCTGCAAGTTCCATCGTCTTCACAAATACTGACTAGCCAAGTTAGAATGGGAAAGAACACGGTTGGGGAAGAAGGGCTTGTGTTGATGGAAAGCAAAACAGCGATATTTTGGAGAGGTTTTTAATTTAATTTTTTATTTTAACAAGGGCATTTTAATAAATCTGCATCCCAAAACAACGTCGTTTTTGGTTTTTCATCCATTTTAACTGTTTTAGTTAACAGATGGGCCCATTTTATAAGAAATTGGTAGTTTATGGGGCTACTTTATACCAATTAAACCTTTAAGAGGCTAAATTACAAAAAGCTAATAATTTGATGGGTTATTTTATACTTTTTCCTAAGATTTTTTATTATTATTTCTCTCCTTTTTCTCTTTCTCTTTCCTTTCTCTCCGTCTGGCCCTTCACCGAAGGAAGACCATCTGTTGAACCCCACCAAACCGACTCCGCCACTGCACTTTCTCGCTCAACCAGCTCTGGTTCGGTTTCGATCAGGGGGTTACGCGGCCTGGACCTAGGTGGCTACAGGCCACATGACTTGGGGAATATCCTGAAACAGTTATGCATTGTAGTGTATAGGGGGTGATTCCATACATTGCATTTCATAAATTTGCGAAAGTTGTCCTCAAATTGTTTCTTTTGTTTTCCTTACTAAAATATTGATAAGCTAATTTCAAGAATTAGCTCAATTGACTAGTTTAATGAAGCGCGAATAATTAGTTCGAATTTTTTTATTTTTTAAAACAAAATGATAATTTAGATTGGATATGTGTCAATTGATTTGACGTGACATGTTAACATATGTGTTTGTTAAAATATTAATAAGCTAGTCTCAAGAATTAGTTTAATTTACTGGTCTAATAAAGCACAAATAATTAATTCGATTTTTTTTTTTTATCTTTTAACATAAAATAAAATGTTATATTGATAAGCTAGATAAAACATGTGTCAATTGATTTTACGTTACGTGTTAACATATATGTTTATTGGGTATATGCATGTACCAAATGTGATATTTTTAAAACCAATGTGACATTTTTAAAACCAAAATAGCTGTTTGATATCAGGCACTACCACTTTAATCATTAAGATATTATTAAGCTTGTCATAAATAATTATTTTTTAATATGCTTATTATAGGAATGGGTACATTAATCCACATGATNTTTTCCTAAGATTTTTTATTATTATTTCTCTCCTTTTTCTCTTTCTCTTTCCTTTCTCTCCGTCTGGCCCTTCACCGGAGGAAGACCATCTGTTGAACCCCACCAAACCGACTCCGCCACTGCACTTTCTCGCTCAACCAGCTCTGGTTCGGTTTCGATCAGGGGGTTACGCGGCCTGGACCTAGGTGCCTACAGGCCACATGACTTGGGGAATATCCTGAAACAGTTATGCATTGTAGTGTATAGGGGGTGATTCCATACATTGCATTTCATAAATTGGCGAAAGTTGTCCTCAAATTGTTTCTTTTGTTTTCCTTACTAAAATATTGATAAGCTAATTTCAAGAATTAGCTCAATTGACTAGTTTAATGAAGCGCGAATAATTAGTTCAAATTTTTTTTATTTTTTAAAACAAAACATTATATTATATTGATAATTTAGATTGGATATGTGTCAATTGATTTGACGTGACATGTTAACATATGTGTTTGTTAAAATATTAATAAGCTAGTCTCAAGAATTAGTTTAATTTACTGGTCTAATAAAGCACAAATAATTAATTCGATTTTTTTTTTTTATCTTTTAACATAAAATAAAATGTTATATTGATAAGCTAGATAAAATATGTGTCAATTGATTTTACGTTACGTGTTAACATATATGTTTATTGGGTATATGCATGTACCAAATGTGATATTTTTAAAACCAATGTGACATTTTTAAAACCAAAATAACTGTTTGATATCAGGCACTACCACTTTAATCATTAAGATATTATTAAGCTTGTCATAAATAATTATTTTTTAATATGCTTATTATAGGAATGGGTACATTAATCCACATGATTCTTATAGTTTTTAAAGGATCAATATTTATTTATTTTTTGACATGTCTACACAAAAAACTAGATAAAAATTTAAATTAATAATTTCTATTTTATTAACTTTGGTACAATACCGATTTAGTTATCCTTTAATGACGTTGATATTTAATTTTTATTTTCTCACTTTTTTTCTCATAATTCTTTAAATTAAGGCGTTTGGCAACCAATGTTGCCAAATCCAACGCAACATTGCACTGTTTGCCGTCAGAGGGAAAGCATGGGTTGATGAGATGCACCAGGTACAGAGCCTTGACATAACCAGTTGCAAGGAAAAAAAAAAGGAAACTTCATATTATCACCCGAATTTTCAGTTAATTCAAATTTTTAAAACTCTTATTTGTTCATCTTAATTTTCGATTGCTTATACTTTGAACTCTTTTATAGTTTTAATGTTCAAAATGACATCGTTTTAGATTAGATGGGTGCTAAAATTTGAAGCTTAAAATAGTATAATTTTAACATGAAGAATTTTAAATAAGAGTAAACAAAAGTTCGGGTGATAAATAAGAGTTTTAAAAGTTTAAAAGAAATTTGTGAAATCGATTGAAAGTTCGGAAGCAATCTGTAGTTTCAAAAAAAAAAAAAAAATCGAGTTTGAAAAAAAGGCCAAGTAAAATACGTTTTGACAAATCAACGGTGCATCCAACTTTTTCCTTCTTTTCACACAGCATTTTGGTAATTTCGTACATGAGGGTTTATTTGTCTTTTTACACATTTTGGATTGTCCCAGACTTGCCTTTTCTCTGTCAATTGCCACGTTGCTGTAGGGGAGGGCACTGATCGAGGTCTTACAGTTACAGCAAACAGTGCCTAAATCATTGGAAAAAAATTATTTATAACACCTAAGCTGGATCCAATCCACATATAGGTGGCCTCAAACGTATAACACGTGGAGATAGATGACAAGCTTGGGACCCAAATACTCTTTCTTCTGTTATTTGTGGGTGGGGTCCTTGAGAACGTGTAATAACTTTAACCAACCAAAAAAAAAAAGCAGGTTTTATTTGATTCAGATGTTAAATTAAGTACATACTATTTTGTGAAAAGTTTAGTTTTTTGAGGGATATTGAAATTTCTTTTCAGTTTTTTTTTTTTTTTTTTTGGGGGATTCTTTTCAGTTGTTTAGTTGCTATATCTTAATCACTTTGTGAGATATTTATATTCTAATTAAAATCAACATTACGATGATGAATTTATGTTATAACTCAATAAGTTTTTTTTTTACTTATTTATTCTAGTTTTTTTCCTGTAAAAAATTTGTGACTACGTACGGGCATCAGAACATGGATTGAATTATATATTTTTATCGATGGATTAAAGTAAGAATGAAAACTATATTAAAATAGATTGAGTAAATAAGAAAGATAAGTATGTTAAATTTAAGATTAAATTAATAGATAAAAAATAAAATTTATATCCATTTAATGTTAAGAGAAGTTAATCCTAAGAAAACACATAGGATAATTTTTTTTAATATATTTTATTTATTTTTTTAGATGAATAATATATATTTTAATTTTCAATTCAATTAACTATCAAAATGGAACTCAATAAGTCAATATTATTAAATATCTCTTGTAACTTTCTTTTGTTTTTTTCTCACTTTAAAAAAGAAAAAAGAAGTCCCCCAGACTGATTGGGAGTCAATAATTATATCTGCGCTAACGTGTAAAAAGCCCATCCTCAAGGGGAAGACCTGCATGGCCTGTCGTGTTGCCCGAGTGGGTGCAACACGAATTTCAAAATCTGAACAAATCCAGACGTTGATTGCCATATCTGAGACATGGCATGTGACCAGTCAAATACTCAAATAATAGTGCATCAATCATCGGCCACGGATAAGATTGTTAAGCGAGCAAGTGTTTTATGAGCAAGTTCAGGGTTAGCTTACATAAATTCGGTTTGAATTCGACTTAAATATTAAATAAAGCGTTAGGCTCGATTCAGTTAAGTTCGTGAGCAACTCGTATAAGGCTCGAATTAATAGTTGTTCACATAATTGCTCATATTAATATTAAAAATTAATATTTTTTTTTCCTCATATGCATATCATCTATCTTCGAAATCAAATGTCTTGCTATATTGACAAAGACTCCATACTCAATTAGCTAGACTAAGCAAATTCATATATAAACTAATTTCTTAAGCCATTTAAGAGTACTTAAAGTTTAAATTTATAATAAAAAATTAAATAAAATTAAATATAAGAGCTGGCTCGGCTCGGCTCTACTTATTATGAGCTTGAGCTCGAGTTCGAGCTCGATTTTTTGGCTCGTTCTTAAACTTGGTTCGAGCTCAAACTAGAGTAAAATTTAAACAAGTCGAGCCCAAATAAGAAAAGTTCACTCAAGCTCGACTCGTTTACACCCCTAGCCACATAGAAGACAAACTCAGAAGGCCAGAAGGCCATGGATCCGACGACATCCCGCTTTCAGTGCTGTAAATTAAATGAACAGCATATACGTTCTGTTAAAAAATGGATGGTCAAGATTAAATGGCAGAAATTTTTAAACAACGTCGTTTTCCTACAACCTTCTGCAACCCTGCTCTTCCCATCATATTATTCATAAACCGAGGTTCAAATTTTAATGCTGAAATATGAGTTATTGACGTAGGTTAAGTCAGTTAATTGTGATTAAGTCAATATCTGGATTTAGACTATTTTTGGTTAAATCAATTAACTCGGTGAAGTTGGTTAAATCAGTTAATTGTGGAGTTTTAATATTTGGGACCCTAGGCTAAACTTTAATCCAAAACTTTTTCTTCTTTTGAAAACATAAACACCACAGTTGTTGACCATAAGCAGCACCCCATATGGACATATTCCATAACACTAAACTACTATACTTGTTGCAAACTTAATAATTGGCATCGTAGAAGCCTTCACTGCCGGTGTCGTTTTCAGGAATGAAATCGCGCGTGCTGACCTAGTACATGAACAACTGAATGTGGGAATTGTCCGGAGCGGCCAACAAATTCTCGTCATTGCCACGGCTCATGGCCGCGTACGGTTGTCTCCCTCATAACAAATTCTAGTAGCCATGCAAGGCCAACTACACTTGCAACACAAAGAAGAAGCAACCAAGAATAGGATTTACTATTTAGGAAGGTCACCTTCTGGAAAGAAAGGAAAAAACCAAGTACATTGGGTAATGGCGAGGCTTATTCAACCTTCTGAGGTTGTAGATGGGTTTTCAGGTAACCAAGGAAACTATTCACGTACCGGTCCTGACTGTCCCTGTCTCCAAACAACCCCTTCATCTCTTTGGCCTTTCCCCTGTACGCCTTGCCCTCTTCCTCCACTATCACAAGTCTTAGTGACTCGGCCACTGAGTCCCTTGTGAACGACCCATCCAGATCGTTTCTGGGTATCAAATACCCTATCTTTTTCTCATCCAAAACCTTAGCGTTAATCCCTTGGTCTGCAAAGAATGTCAACAATATGAGAGGTCTCTCAAACTGAAGGCTCTCCACCACCGAGCTCCACCCCGAGTGAGTTAAGAACCCACCAACTGAGTCGTGAGCCAAAATCTTGAGCTGTGGTGCCCAACTTGTGCACACAACCCCTCGTTCTTTGGTTCGTTCCTCAAACCCCTCCGGTAACTTAATCACCTCAGTATCAGCTAGTCCTCGTCGTGTCCTTAGCACCCAGAAGAATGGTAACCCGGATTGTTCCAACCCAAGAGCTATCTCCGTGAGTTCAATTTGACTTGGTTTCGCCTCGCTCCCGAACGCTACGTACACTACGGATCCCTTGGATTGCATGTCCAACCAAGCTTTCATCCACCGCCACGTGTCGGTGTCATCTTCGCCGTCATATGCCGTGGTAGGAAGTTGACCCACTGGGAGAACCGGTTTTCCATTGAGATCCTCCAAAAGGCTTAGCCACTCAGGCTCAAACTCCGTGCAGCTTCTCACAGCCACCAAGTCGCAGCCTTGAAGCATTTCTACGAAACGATAAATATCTGGAACGTCGCCCTCGACGCCGGTTAAGCCTTGTTCAAAGACTTTCAAAACCTCAAAGAGTCGAAAGGCCACCGTTGTAGGGAAAGGGATCCACCGGGGTGGGACAGTATAGTCCTCGGGGCTCTTACGCTCACCCAAATGTGCCTTCGTCCCGCAGATGCCCAAACCGGCCGCAATAAATATACTAAAGAAGGCGCCCGGGATGCCTAGGTTACGGGCTATAGCCGGCAACCAGTAAGGAGCAAAGTCATAGAGAAGCCAGTCAGGATGTGAATCTTCGAGGAAGAGAGTCATGGAGTCTTGGAGAGCATCGTAAGCCTTCTTGAGGAAGGGGACCAAGTTCAAAGGGACATCTGTGGTGGCCTCGGCATTGTCCGGGAGGTTTTGCACGTGGGGCAGTGGAAGCTTGACGAAATTAATGAGGGAAGCTAAACTTGGGGGGATTTTGGGGAGGCGATCGATGTTCCGAGGGGTGGATATGAAGGAGATGCGATGACCCTTTGAAGCAATGAGCTTAGCGAGCTCTAGGTATGGGATCATGTGGCCAAAGGCTAGCCATGGGAACATGGCGATGTGAAGCTTTTTCTCATCGTTGGCCATGGACACGACAGGCAACATTGGTATTGGTTTGGAGTAGATTGTTTAAGCGTATGAGAATCGGTGTCACTTGAACCATACATATATATTAGAGGGAGAGTGGGGAAGAAATGTTTTGTTAATCATTCTTCTGCCCGTTCCCACTTTTTTTATTTATTTTTTTTTTAAAAAATGAATGAAGTAATTATAAAATGGACTGACATGAATCACATGATTGATGGTACGAGTGAAGATAGGATTGGATTTAGTCGTGGGAAAGGAACAAAGAAAGTAAAATATTATTAATTATATTAGGAAAGTAAAACATAGTTTTGATTCGTAAATTTTTTTAAAAAAGATTGATGGGAAGTTATGTGTTCTAACTTTAGCGTTGAGTGGGGAAGAAATGTTTTGTTATAATCATTCTTCTGCCCCTTCCCTCTTTTTGTTTTTATTTTAAAAAACATAAATAATTGAATAAAGTGATTATGAAATGGACTGACATGATGGGTGAAGATAGGATTGGATTTAGTTGTGGGAAAGAAAACAAAGAAAGTAAAATATTATTAATTTTATTAAGAAAGTAAAATGTAATTTTGATTCGTATATTTTTTTTAAAAAAAAGTAAAGGGAAGTTATGTGTTCTAACTCTAGCGTTTCCCTTCCCTTGAAAAGTATTGTCAGATTCATCATTGTTGCTTTATTTTTATGACCAGATCCTCTGGTATCTTCCAGTTTCATGAATTACTCAAGTCTGGCATAAGATATTAGCATGGCAGAAACAATTCACGATTTTGGGAGCTCTAAATATTTGTTAGTTTAAAAATTCTGTATTTCTTTGGCATTATTTAATTTGAAGTTTAAATATTTGTTAGTTTTCCTACTATAGAAATATGTTAACATTTTATTTATTTATTATTCTTATGGTTTCTAATGTTTGTTTTGTATTCTTGACACAAGTTCAAGCAACATTGGCTGAAACTGACCCCCCCTAAATGGTGGGAAAAGAACGCAACAAATATTGTTGACATTCATCGTACGCAAAACTTGTGGGTGCTCTAAGTCATGCCGGGAAAGGCATTAGTTTTTGTAGAATTTTTGGAACAATGTTTGGAAAATTGGTCTGGATCTTAAATGCCACATTGTTATTAATTTTTTTTTTTTTTTTTGTTTCTTTCTCCTTTCTGTTTCTTTTCTGAGCATATTAATTAGTGTTTTCTTTCAACTGCCTCTTTTGCTCTACGGCGTCGTTTGCTTTAAATAAATCTCAACCCTCAGTTTTTTTTTTTAATGGCAGATCGACGTGCGTACTTTTCTTTGCGGCGTGGAAGTGGATCCCATCCCGCATTTGGAGTGTAAAACGAAAAAAAATAAACCTCATTTGGGGTTCAACGCGAATTTCCAAACTAGGGGGTGTTTGTCAACAGGGTTGGCTTCGTTACTGTACGGATAAATACTGTGCATTTATTTTTATCTTTTTCTTAAAAGTTTTACAAACAAAATACACTCGTTATGCGAAATTACCGAAATACTCGTTTTTCTTAGTTTTATGTTTCTCCACCAAAATTCTTCGCCGAATGCGTTCACCTCTCTGTGAACCTTCTCCACCCACCCACCGCGCATCTCCCCCTCGTCTTTAATTCGGCCATAGCCAAAACAAAGCTACAGACCAACTGGGCATTTAGCCATACTCAACCAAACCAATAGATACCCAACAAAACCAACCAAAAATTTACTACAATCAGCTACTTCTATAACCCAATCAGAAATCACAATCAAGCTTCTTTCAACACAAAATCTCAACAAACTTCAACCCAATCAATTTCAATTTCTAGAATTTACCAAAATTTCAGTTAAACCAACTAATGGGTATAACAAACAATTTAGTCTCAATCCATTTCAGATATCGTTTAACCATTTAGGGCCAACTCGAGATGTACAAAACAAGTTTCGGTTCCCACCAAGACACCACCATTTACCAAAAAATTTATTCATCAAGTAGATACTCGTAGAAATCCCAAACTCACAGAGGAATAAAATTAGAGAGAGAGAGAGTGGCTGGCGACTCCGGCGACTCGATCCATTTCATAAAATTTGAGTGGCCGGCGACTCCGGTGCACATAGTGGCCAGAGTCGTCGGCCACTCTCTCCTCCCTCAATCTTCTTCAACTCCAAACCAATCTTTCTCTTTTAAATCTCATCCTCTCTCTAAACCCATTCTTTCACTCTTCAAAATCCATCCTCCGCCCCTACCTTCTATGCCCCCTCTGATCGTATCCACTCGCTCAACGACTTCGAGTGCTGCCCCTACGTGCTCGTCACCCAGAGCAGCTCTGCGTCCTCCTAGCTCCCAAGCGTCCGTCGTCCAGATCCGACTAGCTCAAGGGGGTAGAGGAGTAATATGTGGTCGTCTTTTTAGGAAAAAATTGAAGGGTAAAATCGTCTTTTTATGCTTGACAAAAAAAATGTAAACAGTATTTACGCAATCAATAATCACGCTAAACGTGGTTACCAAACGAAGCCTTAAATGCTATCTAAATCATCATCTACTTTTCCAGACAGTTACTGCCAAGGCTAATAGTTGGCATGTGACCGACAAATAATTGTGCTTGATATTATCAGCCACTAAGAGCTAGGAGGGAAGATAGGATAAACTTATCCATGGCTGATCATTCGAAGAAGCTTCATATAGCCATGTTCCCATGGCTAGCCTTCGGTCACTTAATTCCATTTTTAGAGCTTGGCAAGCTCATAGCCCAAAAGGGTCACCGTATTTCATTCATATCAACCCCAAGAAACATTGAACGCCTCCCGAAGATCCCATCAGATTTAACACCTTCAATAACTTTCGTGAAGCTTCCCTTGCCTCACGTAGAGAACCTGCCAGAAAATGCAGAAGCCACCATGGACGTGCCATACCACATAATCCCATACCTTAAGAAAGCCCACGATGGCCTCCAACAACCTTTATCTCATTTTTTAGAAACTTCAGCTCCTGATTGGATTATTCACGACTTTGCTCCTCACTGGCTACCACCAATTGCTTTCAAGCTAGGCATCTCCCGGGCTTTCTTCAGTATTTTCAAGGCATCATCCTTGTGCATTTTTGGACCGTCAAAGTCGAGTGTAACGGACGCTCACGAACCCCGAACAGAGCCCAAGCATTTCACTGTCCCTCCCAAATGGGTCCCGTTTCCAACCAAAATAGAGTATCGGTTGTTTGAGGCGAAGAAAATATTTGAAAGCTTTGAAGAAAATGATTCCGGCGTTTCGGACTGGTTTCGTCTCTTGACTATCTACTTAGGCACCGATGCCTTGGCTGTTAAAACCTGCACGGAGATCGAAGGTGATTGGATGGAGCTCCTAGGAGAGCTTCATGATATACCTGTAATTCCAGTGGGCTTATTGCCAACCTCAACACAAGAAATCGGAGACAAAAACAAAGATAGCACATGGGGTATGATTGGTGGAGTGGTTAGACAAGCAAGCGAAAGGATCAGTGGTTTATATAGCACTCGGAAGTGAAACTCAACCGAGTCAACAAGACTTCACAGAGTTGGCTCTTGGTCTCGAGCAATCGGGGTTGCCCTTCTTTTGGGCTCTAAGAAAGCGAAGCGTCTCCGTCGGTTCGGATTCATTTGAGCTACCGGAAGGATTCTTGGAGCGAACCCATGGTCATGGGATTGTTTGGACGGATTGGGCGCCTCAGCTGAGGATATTAGCTCACGAATCGATTGGAGGTTTCTTGACTCACTGTGGTTGGAGTTCGGTGACAGAGGCATTGCAATTTGGACGCGCACTCATTATGCTGCCCTTCTTGACGGACACAGGATTGATAGCAAGGTTTTTGGAAGAGAAGAAGGCAGGAGTTGAGGTGCCCAGAAATGAAGAAGACGGGTCGTTTACTAGGGAGTCGGTGGCCAAAACCTTGAGGTTGGTGATAAAGGATGTGGAGGGAAAGATTTATCGGCACAACGCCAAGGAAATGGCCACCATATTCGGAGACATGAACCTCCAGTCCACATACATCGACAAATTTGTCGAGTTCCTTGAAAACCGCCGCCGTGTCAGGGAGGGTTGAGTTCTCTTCTTACAGGTTTTGGTATAAGGCAGCTGTAATTTAAGTTAGCAATAGCATGAATTTGCCTTCTTGTTTTGCCGATGTTAATTAGGGTTTGGAAACATTAATGTTAAATAATGTTCTTTGTGTTTGTTGAAGTTTGAAATAATGTAATAATAAATGTTTGGCAACTAAATCCATTTCCCATCCTCTTGTTTTAATTTTTGCTTCTTTACGACAGTTTTTTTTGTTTCTTTTTTAAATAATGATTTTTCGTTTAAAAATTTGAAAAAATAATTACGTTCTGATTTTGTTTAATCCAAAGCCATCAATGGCTAGTCCATGATTCTATAGAGAATTCCATTATAAGATTCTTCATCTTTTTTGCCATAGAGAGGATTCATATCATTAATGGGTCCAAATCTCATTATACTCATTTGTCAGTGTCCATTAACACTTCAATTTTTGTTTTTTTAATAAAAGTTGATAAACAATCAACGTCACCTTATTTTAATAATTGACTTTTATTATTCTTTTAAAATATTTTTTTAAAAAATTTATTTATTATTTCTTTAACTATTAAATGATAAGAGAGTAAAAAAAATAAAGAAAATAAAAAAATCTATAAATAATACAGATATTGCAATGTATATCATTCATTAAAAATCTATAAATAATTGGAGTCACCTTGATGTGACTGAAAAATAATTTTGCCCCTCACTGGTTACCACCAATCGCTACCAAGCTCGTCAGTCTACAAAAACTTATGCCATTTTAAAAAAAAAAATTGACCTACAGACCCACTACTCCCCGTCACTTTTTCTAAAATTTGTCCCATCACTTTTTTTTAAATGGACAAATGAACAAATGAACAAAAGTGATGTAATAAGGCAGATCAATGGTGATTTTCATATATATATATATATATAAGTAATTGAATATTCTCAAAAACCTTAATTCCCTTTCGCCAACGACAGCCATAAATGTAATTACTCCAATGTAAGACATGCATTCTGACTTGGTCATTAATTACGACGTGCAGCTACTAATGCAATAGATTGAGCACGAAGCCCATGCAGTATTAAATGACCGACAGAAATTTCTTTTAAATTGGTGGGTAGGAAAACTTACTTAGAAGTAGTTGAATCGCATGTTAATTATGACTTATAAAACATAAATGTAAATTATAACTTATAAAGTAAAAATTATTAGTTTGAATTTTTTTTTTTTTTTTATGGACGTGTAAAAAAAAATATCAAATATCATATCTCATGTATATATATATTTTGATGAATAAGAATTTCATTAAAAACAAACATACCAATCAATAAATATTGAATGACATTTATTACTTATTAGAGTAAGTTAAAAATTATTTGAATTTGGATCCTCTTCATTTTAAATGAAATAAATGAGATCTATTTAATTATTTTTAAGTGAACAATTTTGTTATTTTATATTTTTTTAACAAAAATACTCCCTAAAAAATATCTAAATGGATCCCTCCGTTCCATTTATACTTCTCCAAATTGTCTCTATACTGGGGCCGACCGTTAGGACCATTTTTTAATATGGAATAAAATAATGGTAGGAAACCGGTGACGTGGTAGGAATTAATCCCCTGCGGTGCTTGTGCTTGTGCCGGCCGCATGTATCCACAAAAAAACTAAGAGAGAACCGATTGCAAAACGCTCCTCGATTGGTCCTCTCTCACCCCGTCTCACTTTCCAAGCGTACGTCCAATCACCCACCGCCATCGGCCTTTAATTTGTCCCAAAAGAAGAAAACGACTTTACAGAACTTTGGCTTTGTTTGGGAATAGTAAAAGTAGACTAAAACGGTAGCAGATTTAATTAATGAAAAAAAAAAAAATGTTTTGTATAGAAAAGTAAATTTTTTTGTAATGTAGTGATTTATTTATTTGAAAAGTGATAAAAAGTGATTGATGTGATATAAAAAAGTAAGAATATTGGGGTTGATTTTGAGAAACAAATTTTGGGACTTACAAAGTCTAGTCCGGTTACTGTTACCAAACAAAGCCAGTCTGTGAAGCTGAATTGGGAAGAAAGTAGTGCGTTTTAATCGCGGGCCGGGGTAGTCCTGTTTGTAGAAAAGTTGTGTGCCGTAAACGAATAAAACTACATGTGAGCTCACTTGGATTCTGCTCAATAAAATTTGGTCCTGATTATTAAATAAGTTGTTTGTCAACATTAAATTATATTCGATTATTAAACAATACACACTCATATGAAACTCGACTTACTAATTTAAAGTTCGTGAATATAATTGTAAAAGGGCTCGATTCGCTTATTAGCGTAATTTGTGTATATTTATATATTAATTAATAAAAATAACTTGCCCAAGGGGGTGAGTTGGCCACCCCCAGACAGCCGGTCTGGGGGTGGCCGAATCACCCCAGGCAAAATGGGGTGGCCGAACCACCCTATGGGGTGGTTCGGCCACCCTTGTGGTTCTTTTTTTTATTGTTAGGTTTAAATTTTAAAATTAAATTTTTAAAAAATTAATATTTTAATGAGGTAAAAAGGTGCGTTTTGACCCAGACTAACGGCTGTTAAAAAATATTGACGGCATGAATTTTATTGTCATTTCAATTGACTCAGGAAATAAATTGTCGAAAAAAAACAATTTAAGAATTTTAAAATTTGGGGGTGCTTACTCAAAATGTTTAAATATAATTTCTCTTAAAACTATAACATATTTTAGTTGCTAAATTGGCCAACTAGAACTATTTTTCTTATAAGTGATATTAGATTGCACTTTTTTTTAATTATTATTATTGTATTGCACTTTAATAACACAAAATCAACTTCTCTTCTGCACATGACGGCCCAAAATGCACATAAAAAACAAGAAATAAAGGAATGTTTGACACCTCTTCTCTCTTAAGTCTTTAGAACAAATTCCAATTAACGCACTAAACATACACCTCAAAACGCATGCTAAAACACATAAACCGCACGCTCATCTTTAATGGTTGCCAGCTGCGTTTCATAATTTAATCTGAGCTCATCTCTCTTTGACACATCATCTTGAGATATGTGATTCTTATTAATCACGTGCTTTGCTTTACTTTCTCCAAATCAACTTCATTTCGTCTTCTTTCAGTCTTCACCATTCACATTTGAATGTAGCTCTAAATCATCCCAAATTAGACATAATGTCTTATACTTCTTATACCTAGTGACCACGCCTCCATCCAGTTCCGCTTCATACAGCGGTGGTCATGACAATGTTTACAGAGAGAGGTTTGTGACATGAATATAGGCACGAAGAAAACGGTCGTGAATATATGTCTGACATGAATACAATGTGCTAGAAGTCATGGCAGATACGTGACGTGAATATAGGTCTTTTCTTTGATATAATCTTTCTCCTCTCACCCTATTGATCTCTCACGTTCACCTTGTTTCCTTGATAATCGTATCATTAATAAAAGGATAAAGTCCACATGTCCCCCTTAAACTAGCTACCAGCTAATTGTCAATGTCTTTCCAAAACTTTCAATTGTGACAATCCCAAATTACCAAAACATTGTTAATGTTCTCCCAAGACTACCAAAAAGATAAAAATGCCCTATATATTTCTCAATAAAACAAAAATACTCCTATAAATTAAAAATATATATATTTTTTAATTTTTTTAAAACGAAAAATTTTAATTTAAAATAATGATTTTTTTAAAAAAAATAATTTTTAAACGAAAATTTTTAATTTTATTTTTAAAAAGCGAAATTTTGTATTTTTTTTTAAAAAAAGGGAAATTTTTATTCTAAAAAAATATATTTTATTAAAAAAATTGTTAATTTTTTTAAAAACGGGAATTTTATTTTAAAAAGTTACAAAATAAAGACAAAAAATTTCAAATTTCATAACAAAATAAAATCAAAATTTTTTAATTTTTTTCATATAAAATGGATTTTTTTTTTAAAAAAAAAAACTTTAAAATTTCCACCTTTGGATTATTATTTTTTTAATTTTTTTTTTTTTTAGTTTTAGTTTTTCCTAGAAGTTTTAGTTTTAGTTTTTTTTTTTTAATTTTACTAAGGGTAGTTTCGTCATTGAGGAGAACATTGACAATTTATAGTAGTTTGGAGAAACATTGTCACAATTGAAAGTTTGAAGAAAATATTATCAATTGAGTGGTAGTTTGAGGGGGGTACGTGGCATTTCGTCTTAATAAAATTTGTTTATTATGTTACTTTGAATTATTTTTTATATACTTGAATACAAAATTTAAATAATCTGATTGAAGCCGAGCTCGGTACCAACCCTGACAGGTCAAGCCTAGACAGGAAATGGGCTGGGCTCATGTACGTCAAGCTCGAGCTTGAGCTCGACAAAAAATTCAACGAACTAAACTTAGACAAACACTACCCACTCAAGTTCAGCTTGTTTAAACTCGCTGCGCTGTAACTTTGAGTAAATAGCAAGTGGATGGGGGAAGAGGACAAGAGGAGAAGGCGGAAAGGTCGATATGTCTCTAGTTTTCTACACTTAAAGAGTCACAAACGGACAAGAGCGACAATGCTCACACGAATGTCCGGTAACCAACCGCCGGGTTTGGAATATCATATGTGGAAATGTTTTTGCAACTCTAGTTATTGATAGTGGAATAAGGAATATGATGTGATGATATATATATGGAAAGCTTCACACAGGAATGTCCGGTTTGACGGGTAGATTTGTAGCTCAATTTTCTCGTATAATAATAACACTTTCTCCCACCACTCACCAACCATCCTTGATCCTGCTTCTTACCTATATTTTCCACGATCGCTTGTGCCAAAACCGTAAACCACAGAGAAGAGAGGAGAAGATCAACATTTTAGTCTAGAAGCCACCCACCACGAGCTCCATGGCTGATGAGCCTCAGAAGCTACACATAGCCATGTTCCCATGGCTAGCCTTTGGTCACATGATTCCCTCTTTAGAGCTCGGCAAGCTCATAGCCCGAAAAGGTCACCGTATTTCGTTTATATCAACTCCTAGAAACATTGAACGCCTCCCCAAGATCCCACCAGATTTACTACCTTTAATTACTTTCGTGAAGCTTCCCTTACCCCACGTAGAGAACCTGCCAGAAAACGTAGAAGCCACCATGGACGTACCACACCATATAATCCCGTACCTTAAGATAGCCCACGATGGTCTCCAACAACCTTTGTCTCAATTTTTAGAAACTTCAGCTCCTGATTGGATTATTCACGACTTTGCCCCTCACTGGTTACCACCAATAGCTACCAGGCTAGGCATCTCCCTGGCCTTCTTCAGTATTTTCAACGCATCAACGTGGTGTTTCCTTAAACCAACAACAGGGTCGAGGACATCAGATGACCACGATCCAAGCACAAGGATGAAGCCCGAGGATCTCACTGCCCCTCCCAAATGTGCCCCTTTTAAAACCAAAATAGCGTTTCGATTCTATGAGGCGAAGAAACTGCTTGACAGCCTTGAAGACAATACTTCCGGTGTTTCAGATTGGTTTCGTCTCGAGACGGTGCTCTCAGGCACCAAGGCCTTTGCTATTAAAACCAGCATGGAGGTGGAAGGTGAGTGGCTGAAGCTCCTTGGAGAGCTTTATGATATACCTGTAATTCCAGTCGGCTTATTGCTACCCTCGACGCAAGAAAGCGGAGACAATAACAAAGATAGCACATGGGGTACGATTGGTGAATGGCTAGACAAGCAAGAGAAAGGATCAGTGGTTTATATAGCACTCGGAAGTGAAATTCAACCAAGTCAACAGGATTTCACAGAGCTGGCTCTTGGACTTGAGCAATCTGGGTTGCCCTTCTTTTGGGCCCTAAGAAGGAGGATTGAGCTACCGGAAGGATTCGAGGAGCGAACGAGAGGTCGTGGGGTTGTTTGGACGGGTTGGGCGCCTCAGTTGAAGATATTAGCTCACGACTCGGTTGGAGGTTTCTTGACTCACTGCGGTTGGAGTTCAGTGACGGAGGCGTTTCAATTTGGACGCGCACTCATTCTTTTGCCCTTCTTGTCGGACCAAGGATTGATAGCAAGGTTTTTGGAAGAGAGACATGCAGGAGTTGAGGTGCCTAGAAATGAGGACGACGGGTCGTTTAGCAGTGACTCGGTGGCCCAAACGCTGAGGTTGGTGATGAAGGATGAGGAGGGGAAGATTTATCGCGACAAGGCTAAGGAAATGAGCACCGTAATCGGAGGGAAGGACGGTAAGGACCTCCAGTCCAAATACATTGACAAATTTGTTGAGTTTCTTTGGAGCCACGGGCGGCATGTCAACAAGGGTACGTTGGGTTAATCTTTTTTTCCAACTCTAAGCGCAAAAAGTTATGTAACAAGGCAATAATAATGTAAGTTGGCATGAATTTGCCTTTTTCTTCTTTTTTTTCTTTCAATATTGTATAAATGATTGCAGTTTTATATATATTTTAATATCGATGCCTCTGGCCAAGTGCTGGCTATCAACCCATGACAAGCATATAGAGACTTTCATAACATCCTCAATCTTCCCGAACACCTATATATAGATATAGAGAGAGAGAGAGATTTTGTTAAATAATGGTCTATAGAATTTGCCAATATTCCTTAGAACTCACATGGGATATCAGTTTAGTCACACTCTTAACCCCTAATATATAATTCTCTTATTAGTTATTATTATTATTTCCTTAAGTCAAATATTAGACACATGGGACTAGAGAACACTAATATCTTAAGGATTAAGAACCTGACTGGAATTTTGTAGAAAAATAAAACTTTTATCTATAAAAATAAAAAATTCACGCTTGTTAACAAAAATTTAGTTTTTAATCTTTTCAAAAAGCAGTTTATAAACTTTTTAAAAGCAAAAAAGTTTTTTTATACAATTGTTTATACACGAAAAGCATTATCATTATTATTATTAACTCTTTAACTTAATCTCAACAATTAGCTCCAATCATAATCCAGCCCAAACATCATATTGTATATAAGCAACAGAGAAGAGAGGAAGATAAGATGTCGACGTTGATCATGAACCATGACGATGTGAAAAAGATGTCCACGTGAATAGAAAAATACGTCGATGTGACTATACAGTTTTGATTCTTGAACCCATTAAAAGAACGCACTTAGGTTTTTTATTTTATTTTATTTATTTGTTCTTTTCCTTAAAGACAAAGTTGTTGTCCAAAGCATGTCACACCAAGTTGCATTTTTTCTAAAAAAAATATATAACTATATGAATGGAGTATGACACATTATCTTATGTGAAAAAATGAGAGCCGTCCGTGGCAAGAATTCATGATAATGATAAAGGAAAAAAAGCCACAAACGGAAAGAATGAGTACGTGAGCTTCAGTTGTCACATACGACTTATAGTAAGCTATTTTGAGGTTTTAAGTTTATTTTGTTATTATTATTATTATTTTTGTTTGTGTAGGAAGTAGGATTAAATAGTTAGGTTGTTTTTTTTGGGGGGGGGGGGGGGGGGGNGGGGGATTATTATTTTTAAGAGTGATAGTGTACGAAATGAATTTTTAGGCTCCAGTAATTTTCATCACCATAACTTTGTGTATTTTATTTTTTGTTAGTAAATTTCTTCATAATTATCTATGTCCATAAATATACCTTAATATTGAATGAACCATGTAAATTCTTGTGTTTTCACGTATGATTGTTTTGTGTTATTTATTTTTATTTTGATCGTATGTACTCCACAAAGCCTAAAAGAAGCTTCATGTAGCCATGTTCCCATTAGCAATCACTAGTTTTCCTATAAGCTTACCTATAAGCTTAAGCTGACTCAATGACTCAAAGAGTCCAAATACAAAATTTAACAGTCATGAAGAAAAATGAGATATAGGCCTATGGTATCAACTTTTTGATTTAAGCAAGAACGTTCTCTAGACTCACCGTGGTTGAATGGCTAGACAAGTGCATGATAGAGGCATTTCAATTTAGCCGTGCACTTATTATATCCTTCTTGAAGGACCTAGGATTAGTGGCTAGGTTTTTGGAAGAGAGGCAAGCATGAAGTAGGAATGGAAGTACCCAGGCACGTACAAGACGGGTCATTTACCAGACTCTGGCCCAGAAGCTGAGGTTGGAAATGAACGATGAGGAGGGAAAGATTCATCGGGACAAAGCTAAAGAAATGATGACCATAGTCGGAGACAAGGCCATCCACTCCAGTCCAAATACAAGGTCAAATTTGTTGACTTCCTTGAGAACCGGCAACAGGCATTTCACCGATGGTTTTTTGTTGTTTTATCGATTGAAAGAGTTACGGGGAGTCTAACTACATACTTTATCATCACCAATAAATGCTATCTACATCTCTCCACATACATAATGCAGTAAAAAGAGAGCAAACTATTGCGAAAAAAGTACCAGACCGCACGTGTGTGTACACTAAATGATCATATGCTCGCAAAGCTATTTACTCGAAGGGGACATCAACCTACTTTCCTCGGTATCATGTTTTGATGAAGCATCCCCACCCATCAATTCCTGAAACCCCTCCACCTTCACTGGTGGTGCTCTAACAATGCCCATGTTCCTGCACGCAAACAAGAAAACTCCTAAGAATTACAATTTCTTATGCTAATGGCCATCAGTGGAAAGCATTCTTATTTAGGTGTGTTCTCTTACTGTGTCTGAATGTGGGGCATTTGAAGGGAAGACATCTGTCTAAATTGACTCCCAGGTTGAGCATGCAGAGTCGACATTGCAGCAATCTGTTGCGGCCGGAGCTGCATCTGGGGGTGTCTGGCATTGATAGAGTTGAAGGCATTGCCATCCATTGGTAATTCTGATGGGGCTTCAATCTTAACTTGTACCATTGGTCTGTCCTTCTCTGTATCCATACCAGGGCGAGGAGTGGATTGTTGTTGGCGTCTTCGCAACTGCTGCTGTTGCTGAAAAGCCAGATTTTGGGGATGAACAAGTTGCTGCATCTGTGGATGTATTTGTCTAGGCATCTGTAGGTCAAAAATTGAAATGGCATCAACATACTAATAATGCCAAACTATGTCCTCAACTTAGGAGTAAAAGAATAATAATAACGCCATATCATGCAAATGTCAACATTGAAAATCTACTGATACAATGAAACTCTAAAAAATGAAGGAGATTTTTCTGAAATCTAGAATCCACACCGCTAAACCTAGTCTACACAAAAAGCTTGTTCTTAGAAAATACTGAAGGGACAGCAGGTGCAAAAATGTTTAGAAACATCATTACTTTCAACGATCCCTGGGTAATGAAAAAAAGGGCTGGCGGTTTGTCAAAAGGATAGACATCATAACTTGATATACACACAAAGATAACTGGAAATTAGCATCAGCTAGCTGAATTTTGCAATTCCATGAACAAACCAGCCAATTATACAAGGAACTGAAGCAATACACAGGTAAAATTCAGAGAAATCGAATGTAGATGCACATACTTGCTGGGGTAGTAGGAGGGAACTATGGTGCTGTGACTGCAACTGTGGCTGGATTCCCTGAAGCTGCTGCTGAGTTTGTTGTACAAAATTCCTGGAGCCATCCTTTACATGCTCCACCAATGGCCCCAAATTACTTGTGAGAAAAAGAGAAATATGTTTGGTAAGAATAAATTAGAAAATTAGCGTTACCATTGATATTACTAATGAAAAATACAAGTGCACACAAATTTGAAATAAATTATATTTAAAAGAAGTGAAAGATTAAATTCAAAGCCAAACTAATGTCCGTATATTTTGACTGTCAGACTTGTATACTAGATCATTTGTCAAATTATGCCAAATGGCATAACACAGATTTTTTGGACATTGATTTTCCCTGAACCTATTTGAACATTATCAGCTATTCAATTAAATATCAAACCATTTGATTGGTCTAATCAAGGCCTAAAAGAGTATGCAATCATTTATGGCTAGAAGATCAGCCCTGCTTAAAACATTTCACTTTTTTGCAATTAATTTAGATTAATTGGATATAAGTTGCTGCAAAGGTGGAAGACAGAAAGGTACACATGGGCGGGAGTACTTGTAGACAGGGCATGAAATTGCCCTCTTGCCAAACTAGTTGGTTTAGGAACCACTAATCAATAAGCAAGGCTATGAGTAATTAGATGTGTGTGTGTGTGAGAGAGAGAGAGAGAGTTCTTGAAAGCCCTAATATATGCAACTGAAAAAAAAAAAAAGAAAAGAAAAGAAAACCGCTTCGATTCTAATTATGTGTCTGATTTCAATTTTGTTCTTCAACTATCAATTGCTTCAACCTCCTAAAAATTTTAAAAATGGTTCAATGTTATACTTGCATTGTCTCACAATCATTCTGCAAATAGATGTTACTAATACGTAATACAGAAGATATTTTACACATATATCATAGAATATTGATGTGGTACATTTTGTGACTTTTGTGACTATTTAATATCATGAAACTTTGCAATTCCATGAATATTCTACACAAAAGTTTCATGATATTAAAAAGTCACAGAAAAGTCACAAAATTAACAACTATAACATTTTTCAAAATGAAGCCAAAACATGCTTATCCAAGACATAATTCAAGACCAGCAGACCATGCAACTATAAGTTTGATCATATACACATGTAGGAATAGGCAGACACAAACACAGAAAACTAATATACGACTTATTGTGCTCATCTCTCTGCAATTGAAAGCGAACAAAACCAACACAAAAGTAAAATAACAATTATATTATGATAGCACAAAGTAAAGGGGATATCAAACTTACCCATATCCCGATGTTTTAAGGAACATCTTAATTAATTCAGTAGCTGAACACTGCTTTCTGTAACTATCAGCAAGAACTTTCAATATTCGGCCTAATTTACATACATGACAGCTCAGCAACTGAGAGAAGACTTCCACTGGAACTTCTGTGGTACCGTCAAAACCCACACTTGTCAACATTCGTGCTATTACCTTTCGAGACATCTGTGACGCTTGCTCTGGACCAATACGTTTCCTGTTCCCTTCAGACCCAACTTTTCCACGAGATAAGCTTCCTCCGTGTTCCGTGCTAAGGTACTCAGGCCTGATACCCAGCCTCTCAATCATCACAGGGCTCCTGACCGTAACTTGAGGCAAGGTATCAAGAACTCCATAAAACTCCACTTTCTGGTTTTCATCCACTCTATCTATTGGGGAGAGTGCACTATCAGGTACACAGTTCAATGTAAACATCGTCTCTGGGAAAAAAGGCGTATCATCTTCAATAAAATTACTGCCATTTAAAGCAGAATTTGGATGCATGTTTGGTGCATTTTCCACCATGGAATTTCCATAGCTCATGTAGTGATCCTCCTTAATAGCCACGCGCCTTTTCTTATGCTTCTCAAGAAGTCTGAGATAAGCAGACATCTCTTCAGGTGTACGTTTTTCTGGTTCATGATCCCCAGATGACAACCTATAGGGTTTGCTAGCTCTATACTTCTCAATAAACTGATTATACCATGTTTCAGGCAGTTCTTCATTCCTGAATCTCTGGGGTATGTTATCAATCTCAGATTCACCATATCTTGATCCAATGCTAAAAGCTCCCCTTGATTGAATCTGCACAATTGAGTCCATATGTTGGCTAACCCAATGAAAATTGTTCAAAAAAAGGGCATGGTACCATCTATAATCAAATGCCCTTGTGCCATGGAAGATACCAAAGATATGATAAGTTGATGGCAGAAGCACAATATCATATGACTTATTATTCCTGTCTATAATTCAAGCCCCGCTCAAAGTTGTCTTAAAATAAACACAATGGCACCAACATGGGGTGAAGATTAGGAATATGCATGCTCGAGGTGACTTGGCTCAATTAAACCTTTTGTGATTACAAACACAAAAACATTGGTATGTAATCTCCTCTATATGAAAGAAAGTCGATAGTTTTTTTTTACCCCAAGAGAGGGAAAGAAAAGATTCGAATTAGTGACTTCCGCTTCATGAACTAATTAAGCTACCCTTTGGGTCCAATAAAGGAGGTTGATAGTAGAAAAATGAAACCATACAACATCAGGTTATATATATATATATATATAATCCCATTATGGGAAGGAAATATATTCCTGTTGTGTGCTTTGTACTGTTTCATAAAGTTGTTTGACAATACCTTAAGAAAATAGCAAAGATAGTGATGTGGCATATGAAAATCAATTTAGCCTCATATTAAGGTGGACCGTAGAAAATACATTTTTGTTTAAGTTACAGTTTGAAAGGTCCGAGAAGATGAAAAACCCTTCAAATGGTCTATGACAACTCGGACAAGGAATGCAATTGACCCTAAATGCATAATCTATTGGAGTTTAGAAGAGGATGAAGTTTATGATTGGTATGTAGACATGTAAGACAAAGGCATGGCAACTATAAGAACAAAGCATTTTATTTTCATATGAATAAGAAAGTTTTAGAAGACACCAAGGGAGCATGACCCAAGTAGACACAAAACATCCAACACCATACCCAAGAAGAAGAGAAAAATCTGAAAATATATAGAACCTTGAAAAACAAGAAAAGGAAAATGAGGAATAGGGTCAGCCCTTTCATCCAACAACATGAAGTGAGCAAAAAAAATATCCTTCAATTCAGCAAAGCTTCAATTTATTTCCCCCCAAACAAACACCTCAAATCAAAATTGATGGTGCTGGTCTCCGTGCTAGGCACTTTCAACTACTACCAAAATCCCTGTGCCAACTAGCAAATGTCTCCAAGACTGGGTGTGGCAGACTGAAGACCCCCAATCAAAGAGAAAAAAAAGCATTACAACTCCCTAAGAGAATAGTGAAATGCAAATGCAAAAGAATGTTATCTACAACCTACAATTTACACATACAACACCAATTCACATCAACTTGAAAATAATTAAATGATATGCCCTAATTTGTGTAATTATTGTGATGCACTTACAAGTCAAATGCACAAATAGGTCCTCAGTTATGCTCCAGACAAGCAATATGGTTTCCTTGATAAAACTAATCAGGTCAAATGCTGGATCAGGATTGTAACGGTAAGCTCCATAATGAGAAATGTCTATGATAAGCAAATTACATTATATGAAACATTTCAGAGTTGGGCTATATCAATAAAATGGATTCTTTGAAGGTTTTATAACCATTAAAAGAAAAGCTAAGAGAACGAGTATGCTTTACAGTACAGTAAATATCCAACTTGAAGAAATCGAATTTCTCATAAAATGAAGAGGCTATAACTGCACAATTGACTTGAGGTAACGAGTAAAAAGACAAGAAGTGGCATACAAACAATGGGGTAAGAGGTAGCCCAGAGTGACAAAATATAATAGAAAAAACGACTAAAGGAAGTTCAAAAACGATGTGAACTGGGGTAGGGCTGAGCTTGATTCCTACTAAGGGAAGAATACAGCTCTACCCATAGTAGAATAGCGAACCAAATTTCACGTAGTCGCCCTAAATTTCGGTGGGAACTTATAAAGTTTCAGCGAACCAAATGCAACAAAGCAATTCGAAATAAATGGAATTGTGGAAGGGAACCTTGGACGACGCCGGATTGGACGAAACAGCACCTTCCCGCTGTTGAGCCCCATCTTGCGCTGTGTTCTCCAGCGTGAAGTACACGTCGTCGCCGTGCAATCGCAAATCTGTAACCATAGCGTCAATCACAAACCAAAGGATCCAAGAAAACAAAAAACGCTAAAAATCCGATTAGAAACTCACAAGTCGGATTGAGCTTCGAAACGGCAAGAGAAGAAGACGCGAGCGACGAAGATGACGAAGAAGAAGAAGAAGGATTGGAGCGGAGGAAGAGAGAGACGCAGGCCTTGTCGAAGAGGAGCGCTCGAGCGCGGAGTTGAAGCTGGATCTGAGCCCTAGATTTGGACTCGTCGGCTCGCATGAAGGCCTCCCACGAGGAAGGCGAGGCCAGGTAATGGACGAAGTTGGCGTGGTTTGACTCGCCCAGCCACTGGCTCCACACCCCGCAGCTCTCTAGCTTTCTGGCCAGCTCGAAGCCTCGACCCTCGTCGCCCAGTAGAGCCATCGCTTTGGGAGGGAATTGAGCACTAACTCAGGCAGGAGTCGCAAAGCACGCCAACTTCGTCTTGAACTTTTGGTCAAGACCAAAAAACTGAAAAAAAATTCACTTACTCCTCTCCTCAAACTACTCAAAAATTATCAATATTCCTCTAATGATAAAAATACTTTTAATAAACAAAAAAAATAGACTAACCCAATTTTCGCGTGTATTTCAATTTTTAGATACATAATTTAATAGACTAACCCAATTTAAAAGAAATTGTGTCCTTAATATAACCTAGTCTTCAATATTACCCTCATTAGTGCTATCTCTTCCCTCTCTCATACATGTTCAAGTGTATGAAGTTTTTCCAATTTTTTCTTCTTTTTTTTTTTGACTCTTTCCTTTTTTTCTCTACCCAGTCTGTCTTCTCTCTCTTTTTTCTCACCACACCCAAAACCGACAGATTGGGAGGGTGTTTAGTAAACTCCCTCCCCTTACACGGCACTGTTCATCTAGGGTACTGTTCTCCATTTAAAAAAATAATAATAATGACTGATATAAAAAAATAAAAAAGTAGTATTAGAAAGTGAAAAATTTTGTTTTGTAATGATTTTTTTTATTTAAATAGTAATAAAGAGTAAATAAAATATCATAAAAAATGAATTTTTTTTTTTTTTTTTTTAATAAAAAATGAAGTAAATAGTATGATGAAATGTGATGGAGTTTAACAAATAATGCCTAGTTCTTCCCACATCGCCTCCATTTCTCCAATCTCTCTCTCATAGCCTCCATTTTTTAACTTTTAAGCCCTTCCACTAAAGAGAAACCTGAAGAACCATTCTTCTTCTTCTTCTTCTTCTTCTTCTATGTAATTGTCGATAGAGAAACAATCAATGAATAAGTTTTAATTGATTTTTGTGTTGCTTGCCTCTACGCATGCGGCCCTTGTGTGTGGTACAAATCAAGTCATTTGTACCTTCCATTAAGAAGATGACACATAAGCATGGAACAAGAACGGTAGTAAGTGGTATGAAACACCAAATTTATAAATTATCTTAAAAGAAAAAAAGAGAGAGATAGAAATTTGTGAAATTTTTTGTGACGAGGCAGCGAGAGTCCATATAAAAATTATTCTAAAAAATATTCAATTGAATATTAGGAAGGCTCTTATTATACACAAAAATAAATAAATAAATTTTAATTGCATCTTATGTTGTTGCCATACAGAAAACAGCTCTTTGCATTCAATGCAAAAGAGATTATTTATAACGCACGCGCCAGGTAGGGGTCGAACCTACGACTTTCTGCTTAGGAAACAGACGCTCTATCCACTGAGCTACAGGCGCTTGTTATGTCAAATTATGTGTTAATCAATATATAAATAATATATAAGTTGCCTCCATGCTGTTTTCATCCTTTTCTAATGAGATTGTTAAATTCGAGACTGCCTGCAAGAGGCGGGTCCCTCCTATTGAGAAGCCACTAATTTCCTCGAATCAGAGGAGAGTTGATCACTTGATCCCCAAACACTTTTTGTCTTGTCATTCATATATAGTCCATTCGGGTCGAACAACTGGGCTATAAAATCAGAAGGGCTATGGGCGGGTAAGTCAGCCAGCCTTCTGGTTGGGGAATGAGGAAGGGCGCCAGTATGAGGAGAGCTTCTGTTGCAGCACCACATGACCTAATGACCAGGCGGCTATGAGCTTGAATGGTATACAATGAGTTAGTAAAAATATATGGGAGACACAAGATTATACAAGCAAGCTAAGATTATATAATTTAGCTCTGATGGAGAAGGGGTGACAATTTGTGTCTTAACTCGAGTTCAGTTCACGTCAATACATGAATTTAGGATTATATAAAGGTCATACCCTTTAACGTAACTCGCTAGTACATAAACTCTCACCAAAAAATTTCTCCTAACCAATGTAAGACTAAGACTCACCCACAAATAGTCATCGTATTGTATATTATGATGTTTTTATTTTATTTTATTAATGTAATACTATTAATTAATGAAACCTTTGAATCAACCCCATTACTACTCATTATAAAAAGGGAGAGCAGCCCAAAGAACCACTCTCTGCAGATAGAATTTGATTCAGTCAGGCCTTATCCGAAGCACTTAACCCACATGTGGCTTTTATGTTTTTGTACACTTTGGTGGGGGCTTAGAAATAGTCCAAAAACACTAAATATTTGTCCTAATGCATGATCTCGCATGTATGCTAAATGTTAGCGACCCATTTTTTGGTTGTTTATTATTAGGTTGTGGAGCAACTGATCCATCTTTTGGGGCATACCTTAACCACCCCCATCATCCCCACATATCTTCCCCCATTTCACTCTCTTTGCTCGGTTGGTGTCCTACTGCAGTACTATATATGAATTTGGAGGAGGACAAAGTTTTTTTTTTTTGTTTTTTTTTTATATTAAAAAAATAGGGAAAACTTCACTTTGGATCATTGAATTACCACCCGTTTTGACATGCCACCCAAATTTCAAAACCTCTCAATTTAGACCCCTAAACTTTCAATTGCAGTCAATTTGAATATATCCGTCAATTTTTGCCGTTAAAACCCTTAAAAAGATAAAATTACTCTTCAATTTTCTTTTTATTAAAAAAGAAAAAAAAAAATCGAAAAAATGATCACAAGGTGGCCTAACCATTGGTCACCTTTTTTTTATAACATTTTTTAATTTGAAATTAAGGGTAAATTGAAAATTTTACAAAAAAATCAGAGGTATAAACGTCATTGCCTTGATTTCAACGTTTAAAATATGACGGAATTGTTCAAATTAACTGCAATTAAAAGTCCAGAGATCCAAATTGAGAGGTTTTGAAATTCGATGAGGCATGTCAAAACGGATGGTAATTCAATTATTCAAAGTGAAGTTTTTCTTAAAAAAATACAAAAACCCAAAAACTTGTTTACATTTTACACGATTACATCACATTGTTTAAAAGATATCCTAAAAAACAAAAGAGATTCTCATAAATGTTTTAAAATATTTTTTAGTTAAAAGGTCCACTCTTTTGGTCCCCTTTAACAATACAATGAGGCCCATTGAAATCTGCAATTGTGATACATTTTTTGTTGGTATTATTAAAAAAACAAAGGTGGAAGAGAATTCAGTTAAACGCACTTCCCTAACTGAAGTGACCTTTGGAGACTTGGTGAGGTTGGTGGGCTTTGTGTTCTGGGATTATATGCATTGGAAATGTCTTAAGTCATCTACATAACGGGTTTAGTTCACCCACTTAATTGATAACTCTTCTCCACTTTCCATTTCATACCACTTTCTTGATTGCGATGGCCAAAAGCATCATAACTAATGCAATGTCAAAAGGGATCACAACTCTAATTACAAATTCGGTCTGCCTCTTTCCGTCAACGGTTGACGGAAAACGTGACAATTCACTTAAAATTTGTTATTCTACAAGAAAAACTTATCACTGACGTAACAGTTTATGTCGTATTGATCACGTCAATCACTAAATTGTAGCATATCAAGTTATAGTACTTTAAACATTTTTGTAGGATCGAACTGTCTGGTTAATTGAGTGATGAGTATACCAAAATATTAGGTTGTTGGGGAAATTTATCTTCCTTGGTTCCTTTAACATTTGATAATTATTTTTATATTTCAAGTCAATTGGAAGAACTAAACATTTGCAGAATCCATAAAATGGTTGATTCATACGTACGTATGCCTTTTTATGGCTGAGATAGGCAGGCGACATGCGTTTTAGTTGAGTGGTTGGTAAAATTTCTTTAATGTAGAATTTAATCATTTGTTGACCTTTTCTGCCAAAGATCAAGTGTGTAGTTATTAATAGAGGATTTAGTATTCTAAACTCCTTTTGTTATAATATTAATTTAAATTATTAAATCTATTTTTTTTATCCTCTTAAACTTTTTAGATAAATGATAATTTTTTTTAAAGGAATCTTTCATAGAGCACAAAGCCCTCATATCAAAAAGCATAAAGCTCTTGTAAATCTTAGCCAAAGTTACGAGATTACAATATCATGCAGGCAAGCATAAAAATCTTACAATCAATTCATATTTATGACTTCAACATCCTTTAACTTATGTTCAAACTTCAGTTATAGAACATATCTGCTCCGGGCATACTTAATCTAATACATAAGTAGCTTATATTATCAACTTTTATTTTTCCTGCCATAAGAGCAAAATCCTCGCATCGAAACTAATCATCCTCGTATTGGAGTCCAAAATTTATGTAATTTTAGTTAAATATTCTACATATTAGACATCATTTATTAAAAATGAGTAATATTAGAATATTTATTTAAATGATTAAATATTACTATTTTCTATCAATATAATTATTTTTTGAATAAATGGTAGTTAAACATCATCCTCTTGTGTGAAATCATTTAAATTAAGAAACTTAGACCGATGATTAGCATTCAAAGAATCACGTGTCGAAAAGAAGCATTCAAAGGATCACAAATTATTGTATATACCATCTATTCGTATTAGTTTGTCATCTCAATACATCGTGATATTTTTGTTTAGAACTAGCAATCATCTGAAACCACGTTTGACCAAAAATTATTTGAATTCCAGATGAATATTGGGACACGTACAAGGATAAATATTCGAAAAGTCAAGTTTTTAAGGATCTTATTTGTTCAGATAAGTGGTCGGACAATTCAAACAGGTGAGGCTCAAATTGTCTAAGTATTCATGACATAAATTGTCTTATTACACCTTACTGGAATCGGAAAAGAAGGATAATAATGGTGTTGTTAGGCAACAAGTCATCCTCATAGCTTTGCTTATAGCTTTTGTATTCAAAGGCCCGAAACTTAGACATAAAGGTTTCTTAAAGAAGAAGACAGTTTTATTAGCGGTAATATGCGATGCCTCCTTGTCTCATGTCCATCATTCATTAGAGGACCTCATGCAAGTGGTGCTTTCTTCTGGCATGCGCTCATTATCCATCATCATCATATATTGCACTTTAATTTTGTTAAAATAAAATAAAACAGAAGAAAAGACAAATTGGCGTTTGGTATAAAATAACAAAATAAAAAAAAAAAAAAGGTTCAAAGCCTACAACGGGATTTCTCATTCTTCTTCAAATCTGAATTCGATTTAAGTTTAGATAATGTGGCTAGGGTTTAGGAGGAATCTAGTTAGATGATGTAGTCAGTTACATATATCAACGTAAAATCAGGAACAAATATCAGTCTTACAGCTCATTTACGTAATAATGACATGAAATTCCGTTAATTGGGACGGATGAAAATTAATGAAATATTTATTTTATATTTTTTCATAGGTGAAGTATCAAATTTGATTTTTTTTTAAAAAAAAAGAAAAAGAAAAAGAAAACCGAAGTACTCAAAAGTGGTAAATCAAACTAATACCCAACATAAAAACCTCTTAATTTACCCCCGCCCCCCCCAAAAAAACGAAAAACAAAAAACCTGTTTGCAAATGGCAGAATTCGCCCGAAAATCTATGAAGAAATTCGTCCTATCATCCAAAAGTTAACAAACATCCAAAATAGGGTCTAAAAAAAAAAAAAAAAAAAATCCAAAACACTTTTGGAAATGCAACCCACGTGTCGTACGGACATGGGTGTTCCCTATGTGACATGTCCATTAAAAAACAAAAAAAATAAAAAATAAAAACGATTTTGGATCACATAAAAAAGATCTTCCTTCTGAATCCCGAAACTGCCCTTGAAAACTTCAAAATATTACATACATTTTATTTTCATCGGTCGTTATGTTTCCCCCCTCATGACAACGCTTTCAACCGTTAGTCGCGGCAAAAATCACGAACGTAAAGACAAACGGTCAGGATTGCATTACGTCGATTACGATAAACAATATTTAAAAGACGAAGAAAAAAAAAAAGTTTTAAAGAAATAACTGTGGGAAGCAAGCGTACATCGAAATAAGCGGAAAGGTGTATAAATATAGCATATATTCCAAACACCCTCGAACTGGTTTTCGCTTGCTCTAAACCTCCGAGAATAACCACCTCCCAAAGATATACCATTTTTAACGACCTTCTCTCTCTCTCCATATTGTTCATCTCTCTGGACTCCCCGAATGTAATGAAGGTTGTTTTTGTTGTTGTTGTTGTTGTTTTTTTTTTTTTTTCAGTCTTTTTCTTCTTCTTCTTCTTCTTATGAGGCTATTTGTGTCCAGGATTATAGGTGGTCTGGGTCTTAACCAGGTTGGGATTCAAAAGTTTCGGGAAATCTGAGAAGATCCAGGACACCTTAACCATGTCTGTTGAAGGTAAAATATTTGTATTAATCCCAATTTTAGTTATGTTTGAACGTGGGGAAGCAAAAGTCTCTGAAACTGAAACGGTGTTTAATATAACTATTGGGGTTGTTGAAGAGCAACGTTTAGTTTTCTTTCCCTTTGTTTTCTCGGGAACCAAACGAAGGGTCTGGGTTTTCCATTGCTGAAGCTGCTCTTTCGTGTTATGGCTTACGCAGAGACAAACAGAGGCGAAACAGAGGAAAACCCAGAAATAGAAATAGAAACAGAGCAAGAGCCAGAGCCAGAGCCAGAACAAGAACCACATTTTGCTATTAAAAAGTTGGAAATTTCCGACGACGACGACACGTCCCCAAGAGGCGTTCTGGAAATCCCTGTTCTGGGCACACCGGACTCGGACCACAGCGGGAGCAGCAGCTTCAGCTCGTCGTGTGTCTCTCCGCCGCAAAAACCGACAGTGACTCCTCAACTCCGAGAGAGCCATGGTGGGTCGCACTGGAAGTCAGTGATTGAGGCCTTCAAGAAGAAATCGAGGAGGAGGTTCTCGACCATCCCGTCGCTGGGTTCGAGCTACGACGTTTCGAAGAAGAACCTGAAGTGGAAGTTGGCTCGGATTCGGTGTGCCGGGGAAGGGATTGATTACGAAGGGGCTTCGATGCCCAAGCCGTCGTGGAGGAACTTTGACTATGCCGAGCTTTCGGCTGCTACGGATAATTTCAGTCCTGGTATGAATATACATTTTCTTTCTTTTCCTATTTTGTGTCTTTCAAAGTATTCTAGAGAGTTTGATGATGGATTCTCCAAAATTCTGAGTTGAAAAGTAATATTTGTTATTCAAATGATTAAATTTTTAAGCTTTATACTTTAATTTTACAATTTATGTCAATTTCAATTAAATATACAAAACTACTTGTCATGTAAGCCTAACTTTGAAGTTTCTTAGCATAAGCAGAATCCTAGAGTCAAGTTTGGATCGAATTAGAAATTGTTTATTTGTTTTGATATTACGACAAGATAACAATTTTAAATAAGAAGGTAGAGAGTAGATTCAATTTTTAAATCTAAAACTGCATTTTCTGATGCTTATAGACTAATAAAAAAAAAAAAATAACCCTGTCCTATTTATGAAATGGGATATCTTGTATTAGGTTGGAAAATTTGGACAACCTCAAAGATGAACCCTGCAACCCTTTTCTTAACATATTTATAGGCGCATAATGTAAATGTAAAGGGTGATGTTTTTTCTTCTTGAAATAAGAAGTAAACCATTGAATTTATTTTGGGCACTACTGAGAAACCATATATGGTGATACTCCTCTCTTAAGAAGGAGAAGAAAAAATAGAGTAATTTTAGTCAAAAGCCTGTGGCTTGAGTGTATGAATCTTCACTCCCCCGGCAGCATCCATCAACTAACTAGTTACATTGTTGACTGAGAAATTGCGACCAGACGCCAATTTCTGGGACCGGCCTAATACTTTTCTTTGGGAGGCGACTTTTTGACCAAATTTTGATTGGATGGGAAACGGTAAAGGGGTTGTGGGACCTGGCTGCTTGACTTGTATACCTAACCTAGGAAAAACCTAGGCGTGCCGGTGTTTTCGGTAGCCGGTGGGTCCCTGGTCTAGTTGACTACCCTTGGCAGCGAGTTAGAGTAGGTTTGGAGAGTTAAGTTGGTGATTGTGAGCATCTCTGCAAAGAGCTTGTTTGCTATCCCAAAGAAGTTTTCTCTTGTTTTAGCCGCTCATTTCTTCCAAAGATTCTCCCCAATATTTCTTGAAGGTGGTGTTTGGTAAACCCATTTGTTGTGGGTTTTTCTTTCTTTTTAAACTTTTGAAGGGGTCAACTTTATGCAGTTGCCTGCTGCACCTTTAAGAAGGGGTCAACTTTTTGTCAGATTTTGGTCACTGTTTGCAACAGTTTTCAGGCTACATGTAGATGACTAGTTATAAATCAACGGTACTAGACGACAGAAGTAGACCTAGAAATCGTTGATTGAATAATACTGAGTTTATCTGCAACTTAAATTCTAGTTAAATTGTCAATATTTATTTATTGGTTATTATTTTGGAATATGGTTCTAATTTTTGTATCAAAATTTTGATAGAGAACTTGATTGGGAAAGGCGGGCATGCAGAGGTGTACAAAGGATGCTTGTCCGATGGTCAAGTTGTAGCAGTAAAAAGGATAACAAAAAAAGAGAAGAAAGATGAGGATAGAATTAGCGATTTCTTGTCAGAGCTTGGGATTATTGCACACATAAACCACCCCAATGCTGCTCGATTGCTTGGTTTTGGTATTGATGGTGGTCTGCACCTTGTCCTTCAATTTTCCCCGCATGGCAGCCTTTCTTCTCTGCTATTTGGTGCTGTCTCAATCTCTGTTTGATTCTTCATTCTTTTGTTTTGTGTTGTTCATTCTGCCACATCTGCTACAATCCCATCTCTGCTTCGATCTGTACTAGCTAGACAAAGTTTTGAACTGATGGAATTTTCCCAATTGATTGAACCCCACTAAGAACAATGCTCATGGATTTATTTGGCTGATGAAGAGACACCAACATCTATCATTTCAGGTTCATCTGAGTGTCTGGAGTGGAAGATAAGGTTTAAGGTGGCTGCAGGGGTAGCGGAAGGATTGCAATATCTCCATCACGAGTGCCACAGGCGTATCATTCACAGAGACATCAAAGCCTCTAATATATTACTCACCCAAGATTACGATGCTCAGGTATTTATTTTTGTTGCTCACAGTTTCTGCATTAAAATGGAAAAAAAGTAGAATTTTCAGACCTCATCTTTAACATGCAGATTTCTGATTTTGGACTCGCAAAGTGGCTGCCGGAAAAATGGGCTCACCACGTTGTCTTCCCTATAGAGGGCACATTCGGGTTAACAATAATTCAGCATTTCTCATTTCAAACTTCAAAAGGGTTAAAAGTGATCATCTGGGCTTACGAATCTTTTTATGGAACTTCAGGTATTTGGCTCCTGAATATTTCATGCATGGAATTGTCGATGAGAAAACCGATGTATTTGCCTTTGGGGTTTTGTTGCTGGAGCTCATAACTGGTCGCCGTGCTGTTGATTCAAGCCGACAAAGCCTTGTCATCTGGGTATGCTTTTGCTGATGTTATAATATTGACGAACATATTTGCAGATGATGAGAAATCTTCCTTCTTTCTTTCTTTCTTTTTGGGTATGCGTAGGCAAAACCATTGCTGGACACGACTAGTGTTAAGGAATTAGCAGATCCTCGACTAGAAGATGCTTACGATCCTGGTGAGATGAGACGTGCCGTGTACACAGCTTCAGTGTGCATCCACCATTTACCCGGCATGCGTCCACAAATGAACCGGGTATGATGATATAATCATATATATATATATATATATGATTACTGACTACTGATGCAAATTTGTGCCTTCATTCAGGTTGTGCAGCTACTGAAGGCGGAGGATGGAGCGCTCGAACCGAATCAAAAGTTGTTGGGGACGGGGTCGAGATCTCTCCCTTTCAATGCTTGTGACCTGGAAGACTATACTTGCACGAACTATCTCAATGACCTCAATCGTCACAGGCAACTTGTGATGGAATGAATAATCCCCTGCCCTAGAGTGTTCCCTTATTTGCTTACTTGTCTGTGTGAAAGTTGTAAATTGGTATGGCCCTGCAGTTTTACATGTGGGTGAAGCCGGAAGTTTCACCAGCTAGTGTATTTCCTCTCTTTCAACATGATGTAGCTTTCTTGTCACTTGTCTCTCCTTTTAACTTATAGAATAGGATCCTTTTTTAACCGGATAACATCTTATTAGTTATAATGAAAATGTATTTTTATCTTTTTACTTTTTGAATGAACAAAAGTACTTCTTCATTATAACTAACTTGATATTATTTTGTTCAAATGAAATAAAAGTAATCCTAATTCAACTTTTTATAGAGCTTAGTAGTGAAAAGCAGCGTATATAAAATCCCCAATCACAAGGAAAACCTCTCCACAAGCAACAGAAGACAATTTGTGTATAGGGTACTGTTTGTAGTGCAATTTGCAAAGTTGGAACTCGTTAATGCCTTGTTTGGAAGCAAACTATAATGGATTTGTTCTTGTTTTTATTACACGTACAAGAACACTAAAAAATCAGGGCTAAAAGGCAAGATGGGTCGTTGAGAAAGCTCAAGAAAAATATATGAGTTGGGTTTGAAAAACGAAAATAAAACAAAAACGGCCCAAAGCATCCCAAACTAAAATCTTTGAACGGTCCATGAACTGTCCCAAACTAAATTCATTTTATTTTGTTCTTTTTACAGTTTGGGCGTTGGACCAACCGCCATGATAACGTTGTCGTCCTCGAAATGAACGGTCCAGATCGGTTTACAAAAACAAAACAAAAAAAAATCCGAAGTCCATGGTGGTTCCAAACTTTTCAGAAACAAATCCTACCCAACNNNCCCCCCCCCCCCCCCCCCCCCCCCCCCCTTTGATTAGAAAAAAAATAAAAATAAAATAAAAAATCCTACCCATCCGTCAAATTCTAGAGAGAGAAAGAACTTGAGAGAGAATGGCGCCAGAGATTGTTCTCCAATTGGCGCTCCTAACCCTAACCCTAGCAATGTTCATCGCGATCCGCAAGTTCCCCAGAGAAGCCCTGACCAAGCTCCGAACCAGGCACCGAGCGACTCTACAATCCAACCGCCACTTCGCCCACGGTTCCACCCTCCTGGCTCAGGCCCGAGTGGCCCACCCGGCCCAGTCCCTGGCCCACGCAAAGTCCGCTCTGTTCGAAGCCCAAAAGGCCCTCTCTCTCTCCCCCAAGGATCCGGGACCACTCGTCCTCAAAGCCCTAGCTCTAGACCTCATGGGGCACAAGAGCTCCGCGCTGAGATCGCTGGACCTAGCACTATCGTCCTCGCGCGTGAGATTGCTCGCGGAGAGGGAGCGTGGGGACGCGCTGGTGAAGAGGGCCGAGTTGAAGCTGGCGACGAATCGGAGGCGTAGGGTTGACTCGGCCGTGGAGGACCTGGTGGAGGCTGTGAGACTGAGTGGAAGTACCAAAGCAACGGCGTTTTGTTTGCTGGGAGAGTGTTACGAGCGGAAGGGGATGAGTGAAGAGGCTAAGGAGGCTTTTGAAGGGGCCTTAAGGGTCGAGCCTGGATCCGTTGCGGCTCGTCAGGGCTTGGAGCGCTTGGGCCAATGAACTTTGGGCTTGGGTCGAGGCGACCTTATCATTCATTTGTTTTTGTTTTTTCTTTCGGCTGTATAGGAACCACGTGTGTTTGTGTGAAGTGGTGAAAAAATCAACTGATTTTTATTATTATTTTTTGTGCTCCATTTTTATTGCAGTGTTTAGAAGATTAGAATCCTCCAGAACATTTTTATATTAAGTTGTCAAGTCCAAAATATATTTTCTAGAGAAGTGCTAAAGATTCAAATAAATAAATTTTAAAAATAATTTAAACTAATATGACAAAGATTTTTAAATTAAAAAAAAATTATTCTCTCTTGTCTGCCACTTACAATCTGTTACATTAGTTTAAATTTTTTTTTAAATTCATTTATTTAGTTCCCTATCACTCTTTCCTTCATGAGAAAACTTTGTTCTAAAATGATTTTCACGGTTGAAAATAACACCTCATGGCTCATGGATTAAAAGTTCATTAGTTTAAATTCTCTTTCCCGTTTTTGTCTCCTTGCGCAAATATGTCGGACAATAATAATAATATACAAAATGGGCCCAAAAACATGTACAAATAAAGCAAATGAAAATGGGCCAAGTTATTAGAGGACCACAAAGCCACAAAGGACTCCATCAGTTGACGAATGTTTTAAATACGTCCCATAGCGCTGTAGATGAAATGATGCCCATAGAAAGCCATTGGAGGTGGGAGACTTTTCAAGCTCTGTTTTTGGTTCGCTAGCTATAAAGATACACACAGCCTACCTCCATGACAGCCATTAGAGGTCTCTAAACTCAGAAGCATGCAGTCGGATAAAACGACAGTAGATCCACTTCTCTTTTAGAGATAACTTATATAATAATATATGTTTAGAGGGAATTTCTGAAAAGTCCGGTGATATTGATGGCAACTTCCAAAATAGTGCAGAGATTGTGGAGTGGGTAAAAGAAGAAAAGCGACAAAACAAGGACGTCTGGTACGATCAAGTGAGTTCAAGCAGCAGCATAAGATTCTTCTCTGACCAACGACCATTCAAGAGGAACAAACTCNGAGAAAACTTTGTTCTAAAATGATTTTCACGGTTGGAAATAACACCTCATGGCTCATGGATTAAAAGTTCATTAGTTTAAATTCTCTTCCCCGTTTTTGTCTCCTTGCGCAAATATGTCGGTCAATAATAATAATATACAAAATGGGCCGAAAAACATGTACAAATAAAGCAAATGAAAATGGGCCAAGTTAGAGGACCACAAAGCCACGAAGGACTCCATCAGTTGACGAATGTTTTAAATACGTCTCATAGCACTGTAGATGAAATGATGCCCATAGAAAGCCATTGGAGGTGGGAGACTTTTCAAGCTCTGTTTTTGGTTCGCTAGCTATAAAGATACACACAGCCTACCTCCATGACAGCCATTAGAGGTCTCTAAACTCAGAAGCATGCAGTCGGATAAAACGACAGTAGATCCACTTCTCTTTTAGAGATTACTTATATAATAATATATGTTTAGAGGGAATTTCTGAAAAGTCCGGTGATATTGATGGCAACTTCCAAAATAGTGCAGAGATTGTGGAGTGGGGAAAAGAAGAAAAGCGACAAAACAAGGACGTCTGGTACGATCAAGTGAGTTCAAGCAGCAGCATAAGATTCTTCTCTGACCAACGACCATTCAAGAGGAACAAACTCAAAAATGAATTAGAATATGAAAAAGCATAATCATAATAATACATGGAAGGAAAATACTTAGAAAATTTTTGCAACCAGTACTGATGCTCTGTTCCAAAAGTATTCCCACCAGAGTACTGTAAACCATTGAGGACCATAAGTTTACTTACAAAATCCAGCTTCCTACTGTAACTAGAACTTTAGCCTTCAGACAAAAAAAAAAACCTCCTCGCCCCATGTTAAATAGGCGAATCAGGGTGAAACTGTGAGAGGGTCAGAGCTTCTGGTAATGTTAGCTGCTGCATTGTCACCATCGATCAGAGAGGTGAAGGGAAAACTATTAGGTCACATGTCAATAAGGCTGGTGATGGTGAGGCCACAAGAAAAACTCAGCTGCTGCTGCTGGAAATATATGATCAACTGGAGTAGTTGCGGCAGTCGACGACCCCGGGGACTCGGAAGCGCCGCCGCCGCCGATGTTAGGTTGAAAGTGCTGCAACAACTGGTGATGATAGAATGCCGTTGCAGCATCAATTGGGATTCCACAAGGTATGGAAGACATTGGAGGGAGTGGCTGAATGGCAGTAAAATTGATACTGTTGCTACCGCTGCTGCACTGGGGTTGCTGATGATGAGTATGGTTTAGAGATGGTTTCTGCTCCGATTCGAGCTTCAACCGCTTGGCTGCCCCACCTATGGGTAGAGAACTCTTGCCAATTGCTTCCACATCATACCTGTTCATCTCAAAATTTGTCACAGCATTTGCACCCCTAAACTTTATAGCTGCAATATCATATGCCTCTGCTGCTTCCTCTTCAGTGGCTGTCACCATTGATCAATTTCAATTCACTACGACTAAATAGGTGGGATTAAGCAAGCAAGACTTCTATTTGTGACACAAATTAGCAGAAGTTAATTAAACTTATATATTTACCAAAAGTTCCAAGGTACAAGTCTTTGTTTCCGGCAACTCGGCCTATCCTCGCCTGCCATCGACCCTGCTGATGATGCCTGAAAGATCAAAATAATAAACGAAACTTGTTAGTACGCATTGAATAAACACATAAAAGCACAGGAGAAAAGCTACTAGAAAATAACAAGCATATGATAATCATCATCATAAAAAAAACACGCCCCTTTCAAAAGCATATAAATGTCCAGACCTTGTTACACCCCTGTATATAGAGGCTCCCCTTGAAAAACCGCTACTTTTCCTATAAGAAAGAGGGTTTAAAAAAATGAAGGAAAATATTAAGCAACAATACCATTAACCAGAGATGAGGTTACAAATTAATAACAGGTGCTAGTATGCTTACCTTCTCAGGGATGCAATGAATTCTTGCTTGCTCACATGTTTCATCTCTTCCACTTCTTTGGCATAATTCGACACCTTAAGTCGAGTAGCGAATGGACCATTTGTTAATATGTTTTGAAAGCGACCATGGCCAAGCAAATGAATTTTTTATTTTAATGAATATTTTGTGTTTGGAGTGTTTGTTGGCAAACAACCGAGTTCTAGAAATGAGTATATATATCTTACAGGGAAGTTGGTGGTTGCAGAGGAACCCCAGTATTTTAGTGCTGCCAAATCATAAGCTCTAGCTGCCTTTTCTTCCTTGTCATATCCACCTAATCGTATGCATCAGATCATTATAAGTTATAATTAACAAATTAACACTATGGAATTCATTAATCCAGAATTAGATTAAATATGTAGAGTTTCAAAAGGAAATGCAGAAAAAGTAACATGGAAAATCTCTTACCCAAGTATACTGCGGACCAAAATCAAAGATGAGCCAGCAGCCGCACATAGAAGATCCAAAGTTGAATGCAAAATGTAAAGAATGTCAACATCAGCTAATAAAATGGTCAAAAATTTCTGCCTAATGATTATTTTACTTGACAAACAAAAAAGAAAAAGAACAACGTGATTTGCATGCAATAGCATATGTCTAGATAGAGTTCAACTTCTATTGCAGTGAACTGCCATTCTCTCTCCTTCCCAAGATAAAAATCTTTCTCGTCAATTTAATTAGATAATGGCTTGTCAACCAAACACTGTGAATCATTTTATGAATTATGAATCGACGTAAAAGTTGTAATACCCCTAACTTCTTTTTTCTTGATTGCAAAAAATGTAGCTGCTTTATCCAAACAAAAACTAGTTGGGCCTACAAACCAAACTTGATGAAAGCAAAGAATTAACAAACTTTTGAGAATGAATCTTTAACCCTGCACAATGCACATTAAAGAATAAAAGACCCACTTTCAATCAATTTCGGCGACAACAGTGGGCACTTTTTTATTTTAAGTTCAAATTTGAAATGGGTGCGGTGGTCAAAGCCAGGATAGGTGTGGAGGATGAAAGCAAAAGCAAAAGTTAAAAAGCCAACTGGGAAGGTATCGGACTAGTGTTCAGACACATTATTGAAGTCTGCAACAAGTCCTGTGCAGGAGGGAGGTGGGGGATGGGGTGGGGGTCGCATCAGCAACCTCGCAGAAGTGAAAGAAAGCCGAAGCCAAAGACAGCAAACGAAGGACCAAATGAGAAAAATGGCGGCACATCCGATCAAATCAATTGAAAGAAAGAAAGAAAAAAAAATAAAAAAAATTCAGAACAGTGTAGTACAATCTGTGCATGTATACCATCAGTCAATCATATATTAGACAGGTTGGAAAGATGTGTAACTGGAGCTTCACGTCCTCTCCAACCAGTAGTAATTAATACCAGTGCAAATATCTCACAGATATATATATATATATATGAGAGAGAGAGAGAGAGAGAGAGAGAGAGGGAGAGGACCTTGACGTCCCTTTCTAGCCTGACCCTCCCTTCTACAGCTGTTGTCCCATAGATGCGCTTCATATCTACCCGTCCACCTGTGTCTGCATCAATGCACAAAAAACAAAAGTCAAAAAAAATTTATAAGTCATTTTTCTATTGAAAAAAAATTATACAATTCAAAGAATCTTCAGGAATGGCAAAAAATGGGATTTAACCAGATTTTCCTATTTTGTATTTTAATTAAAATTACTGTGCATATTTTAGTACACAAGGAGTGTTTAGTGGCTTTCTGCTCGCTACGAGGGGGTGCACTACATCTCCATCAATAATAATGAAAACCCAATACGAATCGGTGGCTTTTAACATTTCACCCAAACCCCACAAAATCAATGCCCAAAAAATACAAAATCCAATAAAAATGACAACAATAATAAGTGAAAAATAATAATACCTGGTGACCCCTCTGTAGATTGAAGTTCGCTGACCAAAAGTATCAGCAATCTTCTTAGTGCTATCAGGCTCAGCCGTGACAATGGCGGCCTTCTCAGAGCTCTGAGTGACCCCAAGAGACAAAGTTCCCTTGGCACAGTTTGCGAAACCCAACTCGCTCCCAGCTGACTCAATCGACTGACCAGCAAACTCCGCACAAGCGAGCTGAGTCCTAGGGACTGACGCCGAATCATCGACTTCCGAGCCCGAGTTCGTAGAAAAAGCTTGGAACCCGGCGAGTGCTTTGAGATCTTGTTGCTCGTTGAAGTAGGCTGAGCCCTGGTCGTAGATTTGGGTCAGCGACGAGTCCTGGGTCTCCGTTTGGCTGTCGGAGTATCGGACCATCGACGACGAGTCGCCGAGAAAGTCTTCTAGCTTAGGAACCGGATGGTTTTGGCTTTGTGGGTCAATGAAGCTGGTGAGAATAGACGAGTCTGCTAAGCTTGCTTTGGCTTGGTTTTCTTCTCCTTCGGTGCAGAACACTTGGGACTTGGGATTTGTCCAGCCTACACGAAAAATGTAAAGGGAAAACTCAGAATCACGAACTCTGACTCTACTCAGCCATACCCGTTTGGTTTCTGAGAAAAGAAATGGGTCGTATGTATATATATATTTTTTTCTCGTACTCGTATTAATCGCTACAGAGAACTGAAAGAATAGTATCCTAAATGGGTAATCATAATCGAAAGTTCAGTTATGTCAGGAACTGTAGAAGAGAACCTTCAATTTTTGAAAACCGGGAAAAAAAAAAATGAACACAACAATGATTCGAAACGGTCTTAGTATTACCCACTGTTTCTCTCAAATCTCTCGGCAACCAAACAGAAAAGTTTGGCCGGCGTTAAGCTGACACACACAGATTTTTAAGTCGGTTAGTTGCAGATCAGTATGAACAAAACTTCGAAAACCCATAACATGTAGTTTTTCACAAGAACCATTGAAAAAAACACCAAAACATATCCTTTTTTTCTCCCATAGTTTCTCAGCAGCCAAACAGGACCAAAAGGGTGTTATACCGAGGAAAAAAAAGTTGGGTTACCGTTTGCATAGAAGTTATCGATCATGTAGTGAGGAGAGGCAGTGGAGGAGCTCTCATAGGTGATGTACTGAGACTCGGAGGACCTCAGCATTTCCATGGGAGACAGCGAGAAAGATAACCAATTACTCGCTGGAGCCATTATTTTGCTTCTGCTTTACAAACCTTTTGCTTCCTTTTTCCCTTCCTCTTAAATCTGAACAACAACAACAACCAAACACAAAACATTTTCACATATAAAACAAATCTTTCCCAGGAAACAAACAAACAAAATCAAACCAACTTTTAACCACGAAACCGAAATTACCCCAGCCGTTACAAAAAACTTGCTCGTCAAGCTCCAAAACACACTCCAAGCCGAAGTATAGTACGTACGATAATCACGAAGCTGAGTCACTCCAAACCCATTTGACAAGATTGACAACCCCAAAAAAGTCCAAGGTAAAATGACTAGGTTGTAGTAAAAAAAAAAAAAAAAAGCTCCTAGCGACACAATGCATGCAAACACAAACCAAAACCCATTTGCCAGAGTTCAAAGTTGCGTCAAAAACTGAAACAACCCTTTGCACAGAGAAAGAATCCAGGAGAGCGAAATAGTTTTAAAGAGAACCTGGGCTCTACAGGATGCTGAGAGAGAGAAAGAGAGTTTGAGAGAGAGAGAGAGAGAGAGAGATATATATATATAAATATTAATATTGATATAAGAACAGTAATACATAAAAAAACTGAGGGAAGTGACTTTTGGCTCTGCGGGGAAGAAAATTTGTCTGAAACAAGGTCGCGAAAGATCCGGGCTAGCGGAAATTGGAGACTTTGTTTAGGGGGTGGGGGGGCTAGTTGGGGGGGGTGTCTTTGACCTTTATGCCCTTGCTCTTATTTTATGAGATATCCATACACTTGTCCTACATGCAGCTTTCTTGCTTTCGAAATACTGGCGGGTTGATGTCGGTCTGAAATCAAATTTATGTTTTGGGTTTTTGAAAATCTGACAATTTTCTACTTTTTTTAAAAAAAAAAAAAAATTTAAATGGCATGCACAAACAGGAACAAAAGCCAAAACAAAATAATAAATTAATTTAGGATGAAAATATTTTATTTTATTTAATAAAAAATTAAACTATTTTAAAATAGAGTAATATTATACATCACATTTTAAAATTTCTCTCGGTGTTCTTTTGTATATTTTTGCTTGTTTTTTTTTTTGAAAATAATATATACCCAAGATCATCGAAAGAATACTAAAAATAATTATATCATTCGCCTCTTTTACAATAGAATAATAATTTTTTGTAACAATGATTAATCCGATAATTAATTAGGGTTGTGTCATAGTAGTAAAATAAAAAGGTATGACTTATTTGTTTAATAACTTCTCGTTTTTCCGTTTTCATTTCTAGTAAAAAAAAAAAGATAAATAACACTCACAATATTAACCAAAATTCTTTTCTAAAAAAACTTCAAATTATTTTTACATTTATATTAAATTAAAATACAAAAATAAATAAATAAAAATTACCTTAGTTTATAGCATTACTCTTTGAATAAAGTGTTTGGTAATGGTTGGAAAAAAAATATTTGATATGTTAGAAAAAACGAACTTGTCTTTAAAGTCCTTTTCGAAAGAGAAATGCTAGTTCAAAATTTACTCTTCAATGATGCGTCACAATCTTATGTAATCTATTCTTTTAAAATAGTTCAAAATTTACTCTTCAATGATGTGTCACAATCTTATGTAATTTATTCTTTTGAAAAATGTGTTATCATTTCATGAGATAATGACATAATTTACATGGCAATTTTTTTTTAAAAAAAAGAATAATAAGTTTAGCATTCCTTGGCAAACATATAATTGTGTTTTTAGTTTCATTCATGTTATCACAAACATTTTTTTTTTAAAAAAAAAAAATTAATTAATTTCAGAATCGATAACCCAAATAAGTTTTCAATCAATGAAGCCAAAATTCCAAACAGAATTATTATTATTATTATTATTATTTTCAAAATGATGAATAAACATGATATTTTTTTGTTTCATGATGTGGTACATACCGTACATTTGCAGAGTTAAAAAGGTCTAATCAAATAACCAGCTGCATTTATTATTTAGTTAGGGAGTAACCAACCTTCTATTATTATTAATTTGACTGCACAAGACCAAAGTCATGACCATACTAAACCACATGCATGTACCCATCCTTGCCAAAAAAACACACTGAAAGAAAAACCCAGCTGGCCAAGATCATAGAATGATTAACGTGATAATCCTTTTTTATATTAATTCATTTCAGAATGATTTTCTTAAGATTAATCTGAGAAATAATTGGAACTTAATTCTTTGCCATAAAAAAGGGAGCATTTTGTTCGAAATTTCCTTTTACCTTTTTGTGTTTTTTGGGCACGTTGCAGTTTCTTTTGATGACTTTAACTTGGGTGGCAGGGAAAATTAACAAAGTGTAGAGAGATGTTACCCACCCCACCCCCTTTGAATTAAAAAAGAATAAAGTGAACAGAGGGGGGACAGAAAAGTTAAATCGTAAAGAATAAAAAAAAAAAATAGAGAGAGAAAGGCTAATACACACAGGAAATACTGATTACCCTTGGTTTTACGTCAAAGCAACAGAGAAATCCCCGGTAATCATGTATATTTCTGTGTACGTGTTAAAACCCTTTTATTTTAATTTTGTTGCTCCTGAAAAAGGCCAAGAATAGCTTTTGCTCCCATTGCCATTGAGAGGAGGAGTGCGAGACCAGTCACCGGGAAAATGGGCAACAGGCTCCTTTCTTCCGTGAATATCAACGTCCCCCGCTTTCATGCCACCCAACCATGTATATACATGTGCTACCACATCTAGACCGTTAAACCTATATATATATATATATATAAAATATATATGCAGCATGTTTGATTAATTTCTGAAGCATCCAATGTTGTCTTAATGCATGCATGTCCGTTTAGCATTGCTTAGAGTTACTGTTTAGTAGATAAAAATTGTAGAAAAAACTTATTGATGTAAGAAAAAAATAAAAATATTTGGCATGAAAAAAATGTTTAAAAAAATTATTTTTTAGTGATTTTTTTTATTTGAATAATAGTAAAAAGTGATTATTGTGATGTAAAAAATAAGAATATTGGAAGTTGAATCTGTTGAATGAATAGTAATGGGCTATTGCCAAACGGTGCCAAAGGGCCTTCTAGACCACGTTGTGTAACCTGTTGATATTTTTTTTAAAAAAAAAAATGTCTCACCTTGTCAATAAAAAATTGGTGGGATATAGCTCGTAATAATTTACCAAAAAGAGGCGGGAACAATAGTTTATAAATAGAGAGGAGGTAACTTCTTCAAGTATGCCCGATCGATCAATTTTCTAGTCTTATTTTATGCTTTTTCTTTATTGACTTAAGTATTAGAGGGTGATTCTCTCGACAAATTTCTTTAATTACTTTTTGATTTTTTTGCAAATTTCCATTGCCCAGGCGTTCGATGTACGTGCAATTACTGTATTAACAATGCCTATTAACATATATTTCTTTTGTTATTCTTTTGGTCGTGGCAATACATTTGAAATGTGTTATGCATAACCACTAAGTAATTAATAACATTCACTCAAGTTATGTATATAACTTATTAATAATATATATATAAAAGTTGATGATTGCTAAAATATTATTTAAATTATTAAATTAAATATATATATTTTTATCGATTTTAAATGTTAAAATATATAATAATTTAATATGATATAAGAAGAAGACTCTGATTTTGCTTGTCCTTAATTGCAAATAGTCATGATTTACAGGTTAGTCGAATATTAATTATTTTGGCTGCAGACCCTGAGGGACATTTACGAATCCGCACTAGAACATTTATTGTAGCTGTCGTTGTCATTTCGACCAAGTTCAATGGCGTCTCTCAAGTCTCACCCGTCCTTAATTAAACCTTTTGACAGTATCTCCCAGTTCTCCATTTATGAATTATGAGTAGATTGCATGCATGTCATTGTGTACCCCGACCATACGAAATCTAAACAATTCCAACACATCGATCTTTGCCTTTTATAGGTATGTATATTGATATACATGGACCGTACTTAAATAGATGTGTATTAATTGATCAAAATATATGTAATATTATATATATATATATATATATTGAATGCATGCATGGGATGTGTTGGTGATGATCAATGATCATCCAGCTTGTAGTTATATATAATTTCGAGAGAGGCATTATAGGGACAAGTTGGGAACTGTAGTTTTTATGAATTAACCAGTTGTTTCCATAAAAAGAAGAAATGGGATGGGCCAAAATTTCTCATCATGGATCGGCGCTTTTTGTTGGTACCCTGTTAATCAACACTAAATGGAGACCACCTGACCACTTTTAGGCCCCATTTGGCCGTCTCTCTTTCTGTCTGTGTCCTCCAAGGACTTTCAGGAATTTTTGGAATAATTGATAGATAAGGGGAGCGAGGAAAGCCAATATATATATATATATATATATATACACACACATATAGTTTGAAGGTTGATTGAAGATCTAGATCATGTATACACGTAGAGTTGGGTGATTGGTTGGGGCAACGGCGGAAGCTGCAGCTAGCCCGACGCAATTAAGCAAAGTAGGTTTTGCTTTGATGTTTCTGTTTGTGCATGTCAATGGGGGCCCCATCTGGCTGATGATTGTGCATGAGACGTGGCTTCACGTTGCGTTAGGTGATAGGGACACCGGCCTGGATTTCCTGAACTCTCCAGCCGAATTAATGGACTTGCCTTAACGCCCACGAATGCTTACCCGAAACCCACCACCATCGTCTTAATTGTTAGAGAAAAACCGGAGTTTCAATTCCGTCATGCATGAAAATAAAATTATATGATCCGGTCCAATATTCAATTCAGCTTTCGTGAGACGCTGTGTCGTTTATGATCATATCAATTAGACAAAATGCAATTACCATATTTGGATTATCTTGACTCTATTAATTTGTTAAGGAGGAAACAACAAAAAAAAAAAAAAAAGTATTTAAATTGTCGTGTTTTAGAAGATATATTCCGAATAACGTTAAAATCATCATATTATTGTGTGAATGAGAAGATCATCGATCAGTTAGCAAGAATGCCAAGAATCATAGGGAAATTATAAATAAATGACCTTTTTTCCATTGTATTTCTGTTCGTATGTTGTGTAGCGTACGTGGTGACATATAAATAATTATCCCCTATAAGGAATTCACGTGGACTAGAGTTGCTTTAAGATTTTGTCTTGTTTTCTAAAGTTGAGCTAATCCTTCTAGAGTACTGCGCGCATAGAGTACTATGGGATGTGATTAACAGGAGAAAATTCTTCGACTTTGTGCTGAAGAAACCTCATGTGCACCACTCCTACAACTCGTGTATATTATTAGATTAATCCTATAAATTATACTTTTATTCTATACCGTTGCCGCACATGATCAATATCAATCAATTATTGAATCAACACCGGTTAAAAAAACATTAAAAAAAAAAAAAAAGAGTTAATAAAAACTGTTACGTCAGTCAGATGAGATATAGAAACTTCATGTGCATTATTCTTTTTTTTTTTTTTTATCAATAATGTTAAAAATTATATTTTTGTTCAGTGACAATTAACACATTAAAATATTAATTAAATGATTTACTTTATTTTCTATAATTAAAAATAAAATAATGATGAAATAAATGCTTAATTTATTGCATTATTTATCTCGTTCTTCTCCCCTAATTAAGGCTAAGATATTCTTCTTTTTTTTTTTTCTTCCTATATATTCGGCTAAGGTATTCTAATTAATTAATCCTTGTGGCAGTTGGCAGACCAAGTTGCACCTTTGCTGACTTACTCGTGCATCCTTTTGAAACGGCATGTGACATCACACGTGCTGCATCCAGACAAAGGGAATGTGTACAGTGTACTCGATCCTATATATATATATATATATATATATGCTTACAGTACACGTCTCTATAGTTTATGTACGTACAGATTCATAAACGTTTAGTATATGAAGAAAACCCATACAAGTTGCATATCCTCCATTCCTCCTTCTCAAGCATTAATTGTGAATATTGGAGCCACCTTAACAACACGTGGCAATCTACAACAATACCTGATCCATTACAGAAAAACTCATCAACCTCATATATTCTAGTCATTGCTATCATCTACGTACGTACCTACCATATATATATATATATTTATATATCTTTTTCTAAGCTTTTTTTTTTTTCTAAGCATATATTTATATATCTTGTTTAACTAGTTTGGATGATTTTAAATAGGGACACGTACGTACACCCCATTTTACGTGGTCTATATTTAATGTTTCATCCCAAACTCTTTTACCAAATTATTTTACACGTAAATTTTATCAATATAATTTGTTGGGGATTGGGCTAATTCCAATAGCCAAGCGTTTACATGGCCAAAGAATCATAAAAATCCAATAATTGAGCTGGTGCGCATCATAGCCTATAATTTCGGTCGGATTCACTAAATTAGGGAACGATAGTGATCACTGCTTTCGGAAGATAAATGTTAGGTATTCTTCTAGTATTATTCTGGTGTTCTTTCAAATGACTTTCAAAATTACTAATTGATTAAAAGTCAATAATAATAATCTCAAATTCAACGATAATTTTAAAAGCCACATCATAGTTGGAATGATACTAGGAGCACCTATCATTTCCCTTTTCAGAAGCCCACAATAAGTTGGCCATTATCACTCCATGACATGGGTAATGCCAAAGCCTGAGAATTAAGGGCTCATTTGGTTCTCGCAAATTGAGTATTTCATTCAGAAAATGAATAGCTATTACTAGGAATAGAAAAAAATGGAATGAAATAGTTATTCTTATTCCTTAGTTTGATAACAACATATGTATTTTAATTGGAGTTGAACCAAAATCCCTACATTTTTTTAATTTTTTTTTGTTTTTAAAGAGAACCTAGCTAGAATTGTAGGGTGGCTGGCAACCTCTTGAAATTCTAGGTTTTCCTTTTTTAAAAAATAATAATAATAATAATAAATTTAAAGGTTAAAATAAACTTTTTGAAAAAAATTGGTGTTTTTTTTTTTTTTTTTTTTTAAAAATTTGTCAATTCCTTCCAAAATAGCTATTCATTTAAAAAAAAGTTATTATTCTAATTTTTTTAGAAAAATAATTATTCTTGTATGTAAGAGATTAGTGATTCCAACTAAATAACTATTTCTTTAAATAGACCCTTACTAAACAAAGTAATAACTATTCCATAAAAATAGCTATTCTATTCTAATGATTTATTCGGTAAACCAAATGAGTCCTAAGGGATAATAACCGGTGCCAACTGCCACGTCCTATTCCTAATTAATAAGGGGGTCTACTCTTTTATATATTATACTATATAAGAATTTATTAACTTAAACATCAAAGCTATCTCCCGACAGCAGAGACGGATTTGGGGGGGGACTGGCTGGGGCCATGGTCCCCCCCACCCCCCAAATTCAAAAAAAAATAATAATAATTAGGCTGTAATTTTATTTTTTTAAATTCCGGTCCCCCCCCCCCCAAATTTTTTTTTCTTTGCTTTGGTCCCCAATTCTTCTACCTGGCTTCGTCCCTGCCCGACAGCATACCCAACAAACTATTTGTGTAAATTTTCTTAATTATTTTTGTAGATATTCAGTTGTGCTTACCTCATTCAAAACTGTTCTAACATAATTCAACATGTCTCTTCGAGTCATCTTACGACAAGTGATCAATATATATATATATATATATACATTATCTCTGTATTAGTTGCTAGCCAAGGTTCCAATCCTTAGTTATGTGTCAAGTGTTTGAAAACGTTAGAACACACGTTGGGGTTTTTAATTTAGATTTTTGTTTTCTTGTTATAGTTTCAGAAAGAAAAAAAGACATCGGCTATATTGGTCCGACATGTTTTATACCGTAACATATACATATATTTTGGATTATTGATATTAGAAGTTATATATATATATATATATATATATAAAAGTGAGATTACATTAAAATAAAAATAAAAATATAGGAGGAGAGGGTGACTGGGTGAGGCACCCAAACGAGGACCGTCCTACGTTGACCTCAATATAAACATGCATTAATGTGCTCAAATAAAGCTAAAAGCCTAAAATACTGAAAATATGTTTCACACCAGGGCTACCCTAGAGCTTAGCTTGAAGAGCTAGCTAATGTCCTTTCAAAATTTTAAATTTGTCTCTATCTCCTTAAAAAGTCTTCGTTTAAAATTTAATATTCTTTAATTATCATAATTTTTATTATAAACTATTTTTCAAATTTAAGATTCTTATTTTTTAAATCGCATTTCAAACATGACTAAAACTCAAACTTTTAGGTTAATTTTTTTCTCATAAAAAAAGACTTTTATGTTGTAAATAAAAATTAATTTTCATAATTTAATATAAATAAATAAAAATATTTATAATTTTTAATATTTGACAAGGCTTTGTCCCATTGGGTTTCACATAGTTGGGTGAAAGCAGTGTGCGAGTAGCAGATTTGAGGTCCTTGATATTAAGATATTGAGTCAGGGAGAGGGACAATAATTTTACGTGGGAGTAAATAATGGGGGGGTAGATTCTGGCAACTGTATCCTAATCATCGTTCTTATCTTTGGCTTCTTCCTTTCGTAAAAGATCTTTTAGGCCCATAGACTCGTGTAAAAAAAATCACTGCCAGCTTTTGACCTTTGACTGAAAGGCACGTGCGCTGCATCTTTTAATTCGAATGGGATCTCGATGATTTCGGTGACCGCACGTGCATTTCTCCTGTCCCGACACATACTAACATCATGATGTTTTTAAATGTTTTTAACTTTTTTTTTTTTTTTTAATCTACTTTTCTTATTCCATTATCATTGCTCTGATCAATAATATAATTTCGCTTTTATGCTACGAATTGCGCAGTTTGGTGCTTCGTTTGACTGAGATTAAAGCTGGCGTCCACCACACCCAGGAGGTACAATATAAACACCCCCTTAATATTCTTTTTTCTTAATCAAACCACGTGGAGGGATTTTACCCCTTCTTTTTTAATTCATATTGTTAACAAGCCAATCAGGCCCAGCCCAGCGATCCCCACAAAATTTCTTTTAGGGACACCATGAGTATCATTGAGGTTACCAACATGCCAATCAGGCCTAGGCCCAGCGGTCCAGAGGTCCAGTCCGTCCAGACAACACGCGGACCTTTGACTTCCAAACGCAGGTTTTGTTTGGATTTTGGATTCGCCACCCATGAGTCATGACAGCGACAAAAAGAAAAGAACAAACGAACGGAAACATGTTTGGACCTAAATAATAAATATGATGTTACAATAATTAAGATCCTGTTACAATCAGACCAGGCCTGTTTGGCCTAATTAACAGTATGAGTTGAGAATGATGGGAGAGCCTAGAGCCTCGAGGCATGTGTTCTTAGATTAGCCAACCCCTTGGGTTTATTATTTCTCTCTTTTAGTTGTGACGTGAAATATATTATTCTTCCCATCCCCATCAAGCGATTGCGAATCTGCGATAGCGTATAAATTTATTTGTATATTAAAACAGGCAATAAGTTTAATTATTAATAGGGATAATTATTTTTTTTCCCATTAATTATAATGTTTTAATATTTTTCATAAACTATGGTAGTTTGACCCTATCAAACTACTATCTTATGACACTTTTTCTCTTTCTGTTAGTCAAATGGACAATCAACAGAGATAATTTTATTTATTTATTTTTTTCATTTTTGTCCCCACTTTAGGAGGGTATAAGTGTGTTTTTAGTGATTTTAAGTAGGGCTGGGCACGGGTCAATTTGGGCGGGTTTTGGCCCGTTCGGCCACCCGACCCATGCCCCTCGGGTTTGGAATTTTCCAACCCGTAAGAGTAAGGAAAATGTGAAAAGCCGGCGGGTATTCGGGCGGCTCGAATCGGGTTTTTTTGGTCGGGTTGGTCAGGCGGGTCAGACATATTTAGGTGATTTTCAAAAGAGAGAAAGAGAGAGAAATTTGAAGACCTGCATCCAGATTCCAAAAAGAGGGAAAAAGGGCAAAAATACAATGCATTTGAATTCAAGAATACCAAACAACCAGATTCCAGAATTTGCGCGACTTTGGGGTCAAATTCGGCTTCTTCTCGCCTAGTTCTTCGATGAAGTTAGGGTTTTTGAGGTTGGGATCTTCGTCGTCAAAGACGTCGACGGCGAGGCGGTCGGTGGCGTTGTCTGCGTTGCTCCAGATCTTGTGGGAGATTTCGAAGGTGGCTTGGTCGTGGGGGCTCTTGAAGGAGAAGTCCTTGCCGGCGGTGATCTTGTCGACGACATTGCGGTACTTCTTCTTCAAATGGCGAATCTTCTCGACGAGTTGGTTTGAGAGGTGACGGATTCGAGAGTGAGGCTAGAGGCTGTGCGGCTGCGGGAGGTAGGTAAGGTTATGGGGCTCGAAAATGAGGGAGTTAAGTTAGGTTAAGTGACTTAAGTGGTAAGAGCTAGTATATACGGGTCGGTTTGGGTACCCGTATAAAAAATTTGATAAACCCGAGACCCGATCCGACCCCGACCAGGTTTTGGAATTTTCAATCCTAACTCGCGGAAAAAGGCCTAAAATCCGCCCAAATCGGGGCGGCTCGAGGCGGGACGGCTCGGGTTGGTCGGATCGGGCGGGTTCTGCCCACCCCTAATTTTAAGTGGAGTAAAAATGGAAAAAAAAAATATATATTTTCATTGACCGTTAGTTTTAACACATTTGATTGACAGAAGGGGAGAAAATGTTATAAGATGGTAGTTTGATGGGTCAAGTGTCATAGTTATTAGTTCATGGAAGAAAAGTGTCAATGCGCTGTAGTTCATGGGGGCAAAAGATAATTACCCCTTATTAATATTTAATAACTTAATATCATGTTTAACATAATACTAAGACATTTTAATCCAACTTATAAGCGCTTCATTTATGACTTGACAACAAAATCGCAACACATTCAATCTTATACTCAACGAATTGCGTCTGATTCTCCACTCAATGTGGTGAATATCTCTCTTATACCAGATAATACAAACTTCAAGTAGAACTTACATTAAAAAAACAAAAAAACAAAAAAACAAAAAACAAAAAACTTATAATGAGAGAATGCTCAAAAACTTATATAAAGTATGGTTAAAATTTCACTTAAACAATGTGAATCACTTAAAATCGTAATAACACTTTCACGCTCCTTAATTAAAAACTTCATGTATCAAATTGATCACTATATATATATAAGTCTTAAATGTATAATATATTTACTAGAATCAGCATATAATTTAAGAATATTACAATTTTTGTTGGTGACTTCAATTACATGCTATAGATTATTTTTGTTGGTTGCTGAGCAGTCTTCTTCTGAATTACAAAGCTGTGCGCTTGTGCCACGTCATTAAAATCAGTTGTCACGACTTACGACATCCAAACCGTGAAAAAAAGACCAAAAAGTCCTTTATTATGGTATCAATTTAACCTTTGAGTGAGTGTGGTGCAACGTGTGTGCACGTATGGAGGTGCGGGGAATCGAACCCCGTGCCTCTCGCATGCGAAGCGAGCGCTCTACCATATGAGCTACACCCCCACCCCCCCCCCGGCCTCGCGGTCAATTTGAGTCACCAATATGTTGCATTAGTCAACAATTGTTTTTTTTGTTGGCGGGGATTTTTATTATGTGATTTTTTTATTATTATTATTAAACAATTGTTTTCCAAATTTCTACAAATAAGAGTTAAATCTAGACATATTTACAACATTTGGAACTAAAAATATGTAAAGATAATCGGGCGTGCTTGTTGAAGTCAATGATGGCCTTGAGTACTCGGCACGCGACTTTGCATCACATAAATCACGTGGCAAATGGCAATTGACTCTTGTGCTTTGCTGACTCTAGCCTCGACGTTATAAAAGATGATGATTAGATCTTATAATTTACAATACAAATTTTACATCACATAACTTGGCCACCCCTATTTATAAAACGGCTTAAATTTGGGTCAACTTGTTTAACTCCTATAAATTTAAATTACATTTCAATTCCATCTATTTTCATGTCAAAAAAAATTCCATCTATTTTCCATTCCGTTAGTAATTAATATTGAATGCTTTACGTCAAAATTTTGTCATTATTTTGAATAGGTATCGCTTTAAAAGTTAGTTTATGTTTATTGATTATAATTATGGGTAATTGGATATCAATTGTTAAATTGATTATTATGAATCTAGTTGTAAATGTGTATAATTGATATAATTTTTGCTTATAAGATATGAAATTGTATTAAACGGGTCATACCCAAGTATTTGGGTTAATTTAAAAAAATTATCTTAAACATGTTGAAATTGGTCGTATTTGAATCAACTCTACACAATATGTTTATTAAATGAGTTGTAGTACGATATGGTGGAGTGTTTAATCAGTTTAATATAATCGTATATCTATGGCTCAACTAACACGACACAAATTATAAGAAATTTATAATAAAAGTTATAGTAGTCTTTTCTAATAACTTGATACTAGTAACTTATTATTGCTTTAAAAAAAAAAAAAAAAAAAAAAAAGATACCATGCTCTTAATATTTGATTCCAATATTCTTGATGGATAACAAGAAACTTTGCCAATTAGATAAACCCACGTATTATAATATTGTTTGTTTCCTACGCAAATTCATAGCTTTTTGTGTCAATTCTATCAATTAATTCGTAACCAATATCAAGGGGACAAAGGAGGACTGAAGAACCAAAAAGCTTCAAAGCCCAGGATGGCAAATGGACATTTCCAAGAAAGTGCGTGCCATGGAAGAGGAGAGAACAGAACCTTGACATCCTCTCTAAGCCATACATTAAAGTCCAAACGTGGCCGACTTCCTCTCTCTCTCTCTCTCCCCCTTTGAAATCTGCAACGATACCTTTTGAAAAGAGAATTCAATCCACCGCAACATTGTCCTGGCCTGGCCTTTTCCACGGAACTTTCACACGAATCCCTCAAGCCGCTGTAGATTTGCTTACCTAACGACTTTCGTGTCGTTTTCCGGTGTTTGGTGTAGCCGGAATTTATGAAACTCGGGCTCTTTCGTGTTTCCATCAATCAAACGGGTCCGAGTAGTTTGTTGTAGCTAGAGAATGGATGCTGAAGCAGAGAAAATCTATGTTGCTATTGGAAATGATTTACAGGATGGATTCAAGACCTTGGAGTGGGCGCTTAGGAAATGGAATTCTCATCCGATCTCCATCGTCATTCTCCATATTACTTACAACATGTCCATGGATTTTGTTTACACCCCATGTAAGTAAACAGAGTTTGTTTTCCGTTTTCTCTGCTCTTCGGAATCGGATTGAAATGGGCTTTTATTAGTTTCATGTCTCTGTCTCAGTTGGGAAGCTGCCGGCAAGCGTTGTGAGTGAAGAGAAACTGGAAGTTCTTAGGAGGTTTGAGCAAGAAAAGAATGAGAAGTTGCTTTCCAAGTACATAGCTTTCTGTGGCAAGGTTTGAGTGATTTGCTTCTCTGTTGTCCTGCTGGGATTTTGAACCTATTGCTTTTGATTTTCCTCTAATAATCTTCTTAATTTTTCTGTCGTTTATAGGTAAAGGCTGAGATATTGAAAGTCGAGAAATATGATGAACCTATTCAGAAGCTCATTCTAGATTTGATTTCTGGCCTCCAAATAACCAAACTAGTCATGGGGTTTACATTCATGAAGTCCTCATCGTGGTATGCGTTTTTTTGTTTCAGCTTCATAGTCTTACATATGTTTTGGAGATTCCTAGGTGAATTTGTTTAATTTAGATGCCTTTATTGCTTTAATAAATCATCTGTCTTTATATCTTACCTCTCTTTTTTTCCCCTGTTTGGTTTTGTACCTCCATAGGAAATCAAAGAACACCATTAGTCGGTCATTTTACATTCATCAGCACAAGCCCCATTTTTGTGAATTTTACATAATTTGTGGAGGGAAGCAGGTGTTCCTCAGAGGACACAATGATGAAGGAACCATGGAAGATGATGAAGGAGTTATGGTTGCAAATATGAGAGAAAAGGCTTCTCTTAGAGGTTGGCTTGGAAAAATGTTTGCCGATACTCCAGATAGAAATTCTCGTAGCTCATCCACTTTGCAGTCACCCAATTCACAAAATCAGTGGGAAAGTCATGCCCAAGAAATTGAAAGCTATTTCCAGCAATTGTTGTCTTCAGATTTGGATGGAGATGATCCTGCCCAGGAGAATGACGGTTTTCAGACCAGCCCAGGATCAGATATGTCGGAAAACACTTATGCCAATATGGTAATTAACTAAAATATCATAGATATTTCTTCTGCAATATGTGGTTACAATTACAATTGTTTCTGTTTCAATTTGGATTTGGAGTGGTTGTATAGAAAATGATGTTTTTGTTCACCAATTCCATTTCGCTGTCTAACTCGGCTCAAATATTTTACTCGCTTATCCTACTTTTGACTCTAGCGCCGTCATGATAGTGATGGCAATTGGCATATGCCATATGGTATGGGAGTGTTTGGCTGCAAGTGTACCAAAGCCATTATCAAGTGCCTTCACTGTCCCAAAGTGGGGTATCATATCATTTAATGATGTTGAAACATATTCATCAAATATAAACATAGGCGTCATTAAATCTGTCAAATCTAACATGGACCGTCTTGTCCGTGCTTTGTTCGATTTCTGTAGAACAAAAGCTGCTAAACCAAGACTAATATTTGAACCATCACTCTCTCTTTCTTTCTTTTCTTTCTTTCCTTTCTAGTTTTGCCTGAATTTTGGAAGTATTGTTATATATACTGATTTCCATTACATTTATATAATAAATTGGCACACTGTCAGAGTCCCAGAGAAAAAATCGAATCTCTAAGAAGTAAAATCAGTGAAGCCCAGCAGGAAATCCAGTTGAAGAGAAAAGAAGCCAAGGAGAACATTGAAAGGCATGCAAAAGCTAAATGGGTCATTTCTTTAAGCATTCATCGGGTAATATATATAGATATAAGCTCTTGGTTTTCAGTTTTTGGAGAAAATAAATAAATAAATAAAAAAGATCGAAATCCTTCACTGATCTTATGCAGGCTGAAGAACTTGAAGCTGGGATAAAAGAGGAGGCTAAAAACCGATCAGAGTTGGAGAAAGAATTAGATGTTGAAAAAGAACAGATGAGCGAAGTAATTAATGACATTGAAGAAAGCAAGAGCAGGCTAAGCTCACTTTTACAGCTCCAAACCGAGCTCTCTAGCAAGCTTCAGATGTCTACAATGGCAAAGACACAAGCAGAGACCCAGCTGGAAAAGCAAGTGACGACAAGGGCGGAGATGGTTAGGGAGATCGAGGAGCTGCGGCGGCAGAGAGATGTGCTCAACCGGAGGATTGAGTTTTGCAGAGAAAAAGACGCCATTGGAATGGCTACAAAGCTTGATGAATTGAGATGTGGTTTTAGGGAGTACACGGCCGAGGAGATCAGATCAGCCACTGGGGATTTTTCAGAGAGTACGAGGTTGAAATCTGGAGGGGACTGGACCAATGTGTATAGAGGGCGCATGAAGCATGGCACAGTTGCAATCAAAATGCCCTGTTCAACCTCTGAAATATCCCAAGATGTTTTCCAAGCTAAGGTAACAGCCCAACGCTTTAACTCCATAGTTTTTATTACTTTGATTAGAGCTTGTTTGGTTGTAGGTTTGACGAACACTTAAAAAATTTGTTAGAAAGAAAAAAAAATATCCGTTAAAAAAAAATTGAAAGCACGTAATTTTGTCAAAAGCTTAAAAGTAAAGTTTTTGCCAAATAACAATTTTTTATTTTAAACCTCAATTTCTCAAACACGATTTCAACACATGCTCTTAATCATCATCTCAAAAATTCACACCATAGAATATTCGTTTTGTTGTATCTAATGATCTATATGGTACCATATCATTTCAAATTTTAAATGGCATATTGAAACGTGTTATACAGACTCTCTGTGTCCTTTTTTTATCCTCCCAATTTTTGAAATTGTGGGTCTCTTGTGAGAGACTCAGAGAGCTCATATGGGGTGTGGCCGTGTGGGTCCCAAGTTGCCATTTTTTAAAAACAATGATTAGTATTCTAAGAATTCTATTAGAGAGTTAATCTAAAAAAAAATTAAAAGATGGTGATCGGTTTTTATTTTATGGAAATTTGACTAAAATTGACACTCTATATGTAGGTGGATCTACTTGGCAATATCCGACACCCGCATTTGGTTGCCATGATCGGCTTGTGTTCCGAGCTAAAATGCATTGTGTTCGAGTACATGCACAACGGTAGCTTACGAGACGCGTTATCTTCCTCTCACACCCGCAGAAGCTCCGGGCAAAGAAACCGGGCCCTCGGGTGGCAAGACCGGATCCGCATTGCCGCCCAGGTTTGCTTGGGCCTGAACTTCCTCCGCATGGCCCGGTCCAGGCCCATTGTTCATGGCAGCCTCACTACCTCCAACATCCTCCTCGATCGCAATCGTGTGGCAAAGATCAGTGGTTATGGGCCGTCAGAAGGCCATGATGAGTGCGATGTGGGAGTGGATATTCGGGGTTTTGGGGGTGTAATGCTACATCTTCTAACGGGGAGAAACTGGACCGGTTTGGTTGGGGAGGCAATGGCAATGGGCAGTGCAGGGCTGGCCCAGGTTCTGGATGAGGTGGCTGGAGATTGGCCGTTGGATCTGGCAGAGGAGTTTGCGGGCTTAGGACTGAGGTGTTTGTCCAATACAGAGTTGAGCATGACGAGAGTAATGGAAGAGCTGAACAAGATGAAGAACAAGAGTGATGAGGTAATGGCAAGAAGAGGAGGAGGAGGAGGAGGAATATCTGGGCCTGTCATCAATGGAGGTGACTCGTATGATGTACCCAGAGCTTTTCTCTGCCCCATTTTTCAGGTTTGGGCCTCTTAAACCATTTTCTATACCATTTCAAACACATATACAAAGTTCACTCAGTCGGTGAGTATGGGAGAGATTTGATATGGATAATGTTGGATGCAGGATATAATGAAGAACCCGCACGTGGCAGCCGATGGATTTTCATATGAGCAAGAAGCAATAATGGAATGGCTAGAAAGGGGGCGAGATACGTCACCCATGACAAACTTACGCCTCGACCACACACAGCTCTTCCCCAACCACGCCCTTCGTTCCCTCATTGAGGATTGGCAAAATAACATTTTCACTACTGCCTCCCTACAACTCTAGATAAAATAAGATTTGACTTTTGATTGGTTAAAAGACTTCAAAGATGATGTCACAACGTTGCCCAGTGAGTCATCGTGGCACTGTCACGTCAATTCAAAAACAAATTTGTACAAATGAATCCGCCTTTATCATTACTAAGGAGTGGCCGGACAGCCATCCCCAACCACTCCTTTGAAAGAATGTCTTGAATATTGATATAATTTGGAATCAACCCTGTTTATGTCAACTACAACAGACAATTTCACTAGTTTGGTAACACGAGAAATTACAGATTTCGTGTACAGAGTTATTGATGATATATGTATGTTGAACTATCCTATTTCTTGGTTTCGGCTATACTATCTCCAATCTCCACTGCTTCCCTACCCCAAAGAAAAACCCAGGAAGTGGTCTTTAAGCAGAGGAATTTCCTAATATTTGACTGCTAATGCTATTGTGTTCTTCAAATCACACCCCCAAACATTTTGCCCAACAAAAACACTTGGCTACTTTTCTTGGAAGGGCATAGTCTGAGAGGAAAGACGGGTCAGTTGCAACCTCTTCAGCACGTGACCATATATATACCCCTCTTTCTTGCCGGCTGCCTGGGACGGTGTTGTCTAGTACAAATGCCACCAGTAGCGTCACCACCATGTTCAAAGACATAAGTGCATTTATTGCAAAATCAAGCTGAAACATATCCCATGAAGAAAATCACATATTAGCTCTTCTTTATCATAAGGAAAGAGGGAAACAAGAAATGACATTGTAAAATCAAATAAATGAATTCTTCACCGAGAGCGACTTACTTGTTTACTGCCGGTGTGGACTGGTCCACTCGACGCTGCCGCATAAGGAACAAAGTAACTTGGTAGTATCAAGCTGGATTCAGGTTGATACTGTTGGAAATAGGCAGGAATAGATAACCCAAGAAACAATGAAACACCAACTATTGTGATGTTTCTAAAACTTGCTGTTTGACTGTACTGCAAAGTTGATAGACCCAATGCCACAATAAGGGCCCACATGAAGCACAGTAAGGAAGCAGCCAATGCCTGCGGTATAGAGGCAAGAATTGCACCAACTTTTCCTACAAAATACAAGTGAAAAAAAATAAGGAACCAATCCAAATAAAAACTAAAAAAGAAATATACCACAGATGGGTGATGATATGTAAGCTACATTGTCAACAGAGAGGATTCAAATGTTGAATCCAATCTGCATATGAGAAACTCCTATAATTCATCTCAGGCATCAAACCTGACAGATTGGCTAGGATGTATTCTGATAACTTCTGATTAGGGTCTAAACCACATATCCATATGCATATCATGCCAATCTGTAAGCCTCATGAATATTCACCTGTAGAAGGATTTCAGTCTCAATGTCGGTTTAATTTTTTTTTAGGTATGTCTATGATGCTTACCTAAAAAGGAGAAGAAGATCAAGAAAAGTGCTCCAACTTCTACTGCCCTTCGACTTGCCACCTTTGTTATGTCAATGGTATGAACATTTTCTGTCAAGGTGGTTGACCCAGTTCCTGAACCCCAAACTCCAGCCAATACACTGCAGAAGCCCTCCAATGCAATTCCTCGGCTGACAATCCCTGGAGTTGGAGGCCTTGAATTAACCCGCAAAGATGTCGAATGATATGTTCCAACCTGGTTTGGTGCAGCAACTTGCATGTGTCAAAATAATAATTCCATCTCTATGTTTATTTAGTGCTCTTATATAAAGAAATCAAAATTACTTGAATATAAAAACAGGAATTTTGCATTCTCAATTATTCTACTTTCTTCGAAAAAAGGAAAAAAGAAAAAAAAAAAAAAAAGTCGTCACAAGAGTTTCTCAACTGCAGGAAATCATGCAACATAGGCATGTGAATTATTGGGATACTAACCGAATCCACAGATGCAACCAGTGAAACTATGATCATGATCATGGAAGTCCTTAAATGGAAGATGGGGATACCCCACTGGAACGGGTAGGGAATTCTGACCCATGCAGCAGTTTTCAATGCATTTGAAACATCAGTTCTGCAATGCTTCATCGTGTATGCATGCTTTCTACATGCATCGATTAACATGTTCGAACTGGGTATGTCAGGGCTGCAGCCTTTATAATTGTAAGCTCCCCCAGCTGTCAAAAAGAACGCATATGTCCATATAATCATGATGCTCAGTGGAACCTGCATGATTGAAATATTTCTGTAAGACTAAGTGCTATCCATATTCACCAAACACAAGCATTTAAAGTTCCCCATCAATTAAACGCAACAACAAAAAGGAAATATGTAAGGTTTACAGGAAAGCTTATCTTGGAAGCATGGATTGGTTAGGTTTTCAGTACTGTACTTAAATTTGTCACTATGATGTGGACCAACTAATTTTTGAATAAGGCAGAATGCATGAAAGGAAAGACCATTCTCATGGTAATTTCAAACTGGTTTCCTTGGATGAGGAAAAAGATAGGAGAAAATTCAGTTTTAACCCCTGAAGTTTCAGTGATTTTTCAATTTTAACCCCAAAGTTTAAAAATTTCCAATCCACCCCCTGAAGTTTCAAAAACTTACAATGTTAACCCCCCATTAGTTTTTTCCATTAAAATGGACAGAGATAAAAAAAAAAATGCCTGAGGGCAGTTTCGTCATTTCATACTTTTTCATCAAATTTGACGGAAAAAACTAACGGGGGGTTAAAATTGCCAATTTTTGAAACTTCAGGGGGTTACATTGCCACTTTTTAAACTTTAGGGTTAAAATTGAAAAACCACTGAAACTTCAGGGTTAAAACTGAATTTTCCCCAAAAAGATAAGAGATGTTCTTAATAGGATTACCCCAATCTGGTTGGGTTGTACCTCCCAATGTTTAATCTCCCAACCACAAATCCCCTTTACTTCTTTGTTTCACTATTACATTACCCCTTATTTTACGGATCACTATGTCAGATTGAGAAATGCTTTGCTGTTATGCTTGATAAAAAGTGCTTGGACTTGATATTCGGCACTTCCAACCGAAAACACTGCAAGTGTACTAATAAGCCTATAAGAGGTGATTTTCAGATACAAGGTGATTATAAGAATGCATCAGGGATCATATCAGTTGGATAGAAGCATCAAGCTGAATGCCCATGAAGGAGGACGTAAAGGCTGATGATGAGAAAGAAAATATTTTTTTATAAAATTATAATTGATGGATCAGGTTTTGAGGCTATGCCCAAAATAAGAACCTTAGTAAAGTACAACATGGAGTTTTGACATGCTGACCAGGGTTGGAAAAAGTATCATTGCTAACATACGCAAATAATTAAGTTACAAAATTAAAACTGATGAAAATGAGGATTAGATTATGATCGAGCCAGAAACCAAGAGTATGCACAACACTTTCCTTATTGATATCATCCCAAAACACACATACAAACTTGATATATGATAACCGCTAACATATTCTCCCAACATGGCATGGCAAAAAGAAAGGTAAGAAATATACCGCATAAACTCGAAATATTCGATGCCCAAAGATGGATACTCCACGAAGGTACTAAAAAGACAACAAAAGTACAACAGTAAGTGGTTTGAACACTGCAAAATCATTTAAATGAATTAAGAAGAAAAAAACTCAATTAATTTCTTTATAATCAATATCTAGAACAAATTCAATTAGCTCTACAAAATATATAGGCCCACTAAGGACTGGACAATCTAAATCCAGAAAAATTAATCTGCTCAAAAACCACTTACCAGGGCAAATACAAGAAGCAAGAATATCTGTGGAATGCTGATTTCCACACAACTACCAGCTTGTGGAAACCCATAGCTAAAAAATGCTAAACCTACTGCCGCAACAGTTGGAGCAACCACAACAGGGTTAATAAACCTGCAATGTATTCTTACTTATATGAGTACACCTGACAAAGCCCAATATGCAGGGGATACTTGATCTGGTAGCCCTTGAGAATAAATTTTTTATTCTCAAATAAACATTTGGAAAATTACCAATCTGACCAACAAAGATAATATAGTAGAAAGTTAATAATGAACAGCTTGGTACTTTCCTCATCAAATTTACTATTTATTACGACCACATGGCATCATATGAACTACCAAAATGCTAAGATATCTGTCCATGTGAAAACGAAGCTAACTGTGAAAGAAACTATATCCTGACAAGTGCTCTACCACATTTTCATAATTGGAGTAAAAGAAAAGAAACTCTAGATAAATAGCATCAAGACAGAACTTAGGAGCAAAAGACCGAAGGCATCTAAGAAAGTAAATTAATTTTTGCACAAGAAATATATAAAAAAATTTACTTCTTCCCAGAAAAGCATTCAAGATCAAGGCAAGCAGGGACGGGTTAATTGGGGGACTGAAAGTGGCCCTGGTCCCCCCCCTAAATTACAAGAAAAAAAAATTTAAGGCAAAAAAAAAAAAAAAAAAGAAGATATTTTTTGCCAATTGGTCCCTCCCCAAAAAAATTTTGGCCCTTGGTCCCTCCCCAATTTGAAAGCTGGATAAGCACAAGGAAGATATTACAATCAGCCTTTTGATTTACCTTAAAAAAACTGACATCAAACCACTGAATCCCAAAAAGCTCTGAAATATTGAACCAACAATTATTGCCCCTTGCAGTTCCCTCATTATGTGTCTGAATTTCTGCAGTTAGAAAATATATTAAAACTAAAGGAGGAGTTCAGATCAAAACATAAAACAGAGGGTTAACCATTCAAGGACTACAAGTATCTCAGATTATTTTGACATGCAAAAGAGGGAGCTCAATGCCACACACACACATATATGTCCACTGATGATATACAAAAATGATTCAATAGAAAAATCATCACACTGATGCTAGTCATTCTCATCCAACCAGAAAACGGATCATCTAAAAGTTGTGGCATTAAATCACCACTAATCACAAAAGCTTAAACTGATAAGAAATGGTTAATTTAATCATTAAATTTATATTTTAACAGTAAATATGTCTTATAACTGCAGAAAATTTTACCTCGTTAGAATGTTCAAGTCACTTTGGCAAAGCTATAAAAGCTTACAGCTGACAGAAGGAAACATTTATTCGTTTTCATGTACTTACATGTTCTGTAAGATTTCGATACTCGCGAGCATTCATGATTACCAATGCTGGTGCCAGATATACAAATGAGCTCCCTTGAACTAAAGGAAGTCGTGAGCCAAAGTGAGAGTGCAAGATTGTCGTAATACCAGAAACCAGCAGCATTGTTGAAATTACAGTAGCAGTATCTTTCTGTCATAGTTATGTAGAAAATAATAAGTACCTTCAACTTATTGAATTGCACAAGATAATAAATGGGACCGTAAGAGAGCTGCTTACATCTGTTCCCCCCATGGCTGGTACAATAATCAAGGGGATGAATACTAGTGAACCAGCCAAAGATAGGTAGTGCTGCAGGCCATAATATATTAACGGTACTGCAGTTAAACAACCAGATAAGAGTCAGGAAATGGTAATCAATCCTAGCAAGTCACTCCAACACAATTTCAAGAACCCCAATTCAAGTCTTCCTACGATGTCAATGGAAAATAACAATTTTTCCTCGCTACATAAAAAAGAAAAAAATAAATAAAGAGGGTCTATTAATCATTCTAAAAGAATATTGCAATTAAATAAATAAATAAAAAACTTTTTAATCAGGGCCTTCTCTAAAACCTATGATAAAAGCTTCAGCCACAAATCTCAAACAATTGCAGACCTAGCTTGTTCTAACACATTCAGGCCTGGCTCTAACAAGTAAAATATCAGGATTCATATCCAAACCTCGTTGCTTTACTTGATCATTATCAAATGTATGTCTTACTCCAAAAACTTCATTATAATTTATCTAATATAACCATTTCAAGCAAAATAGTAACTGCAGCTCCATACGCCAAAACATATAAACAAATTAGTGAAAAAGCACTAACCAAAACCAGGATTGTCTCTGAGCCCACATTTCATTCCCGATGGCCTGCCCCACCCTCCATAAGCAGGCTCTTCTTCATTAGGATACACATCGATTTTCGCATCTCTTTCAGCAACACCACCGTCCTCTTTCTTTGGCTCGGCCGCTGGGGCTACTGCTGGGACTTCATTTCCATTCGCATTCCTATTCACAATTCCATTCACATTCACATTCAAATTCCCATTCCCACTCCCATTTCCATTCAAACGAACTCTGCGCTCATCGTCGTTAGGCTCATCCCGAGTCCTCCTCCTCTGGTTCTCACCCCTCACCGTCCCATCCCTCTCATTCCTCACCACCGGTTCGATTTCAATCCCACGGTTTGGCTTGGTCCGGCCCAGAACCGGGTCGATCTCGATTTTCGGCGACGACCCGCCGTTTCTCAGATCAATACCCTTCTCCAAATCGAACCCAGAGCTGTCGTTCTTCTCGCTGGCACTAGTCTCAGTCCCCCAAGAGTAATCAGACACAAACCCGGTCTTCTTGGCCCAGGATTTTAGCTCTCTCGGGTTGTGGCCGAATCTCGGAACGAACGGCTCGATCTTCGGAGGCACAGAGCCATGTCTCGTGGCGGCTCCACTACCCTTCACTCTCTCGGCCTTGCCTAGAGGTTCTGAACTCGACCCAGTTTCCATTTGAGCTTTTCCTCAAACGGGTACCAGCTTTCCAGGAAAACTAACAACAAATAATTAAAGCCCAATTCGTTCTTTTACAGTAGAACAAAGTTAAAACAACATAAAAGGAAACTTTACTACAAAAAATGGAATGAGAAATGAGAAAGTGAGTAGAAGCAAAGCAACGTGGTGGGGAGTAGATGGGAAAGGTGTCAGTGAGAGACGACGATCATTCAATTGATTTGGCAAACGCTTAATGGGAACTGCTGTAAACGAATGTGTGCGCGCGAGTGAGTGACTGAGAATGCATCTTTTTCATGTTTTTCCTCAATCTTTTTCATCTTATTGCTGCTAGCTAGTCGCTATCATCAGTTGAAGGCTTGAAGCTTTCAGGTACTACCGAATTACTGTAATGCCCCTGTTCTTGCCCGTTGAGATTAAAATAAATAAAATAAAATAAAAATAAAAATTGAAGCTTGTTTTGATACTAGCTAGAATGGGTTAGTTTTGGTGCCAGAATTTATTACTCTCTTTTTTCAAATAAAAAAATTAATAATAATAATAAATAAATTTGCTAGTCATATTTGTGCTATCATTTAAAATTATTAGTCAATTTAAAACTTTAAGTAACTAGACAATGTGAAAACTTAACACTCATAAATATTTTTATAAATCACCAATTCTATGTGAATTTTTTTATCATCTTTTTAATATGGACCGTAGTGTTACATTGTTAGCCACCCATAATAAAAGGTTATTTATTCATCTTTTTGGGATAATGCCAAGTTGGTAATTTTGTTAAGATATGACTTGACAGTAGTGCTACCACATCAGAAAGAACAAGAGATGAGAAATAAAATTATATATATATATATATATATATATATATATATATAAGAAACCCTTTCTATTTTCTAAAATAAAATATTTTTTATATATATATAAAAAATATTTTATTTTAGAAAATAGAAAGGGTTTCTTAGATTGCAAGTTTTAGTGGTCGTAGTTAAATGATATATATATATATATAAGAAACCCTTTCTATTTTCTCAAATAAAATATTATATAATAAAATATATAATATTTTATTTGAGAAAATAGAAAGGGTTTCTTAGATTGCAAGTTTTACTGGTCGTAGTTAAATGAGTATATGGGCATGCAAAGTCCAACTCATGGCGAAGGCACATCATTAGCACATGTTATCATAATAATGAAGTGGAAAGGCACATTAATGGGTCCCAAGAGAATTGATTAGGAAACAAAAAAACGAAAGAAATCTCAAAGCAGTCATTCATTTTGGACTGTTTAGCTTAAACTACGTAGAGATCATGATTAGGGCTTCATGCAAATTATTAATTAGCTGTGGACTAATAAGAAAGATATAAGATTGTCGGTTGGATTGGTTGGATTAGGATTCTTTTCATTTCATTTGAAATGGAAAATATTTATTTAGTGTAAAATCAAAGGTAATATATTATTAATATTAAAATTGAATGACAAAATTTATGATATTACTCATAATTTTATGCTAAATTGATACTATTTTAGTATGGACATAATTTACAATACTCATTTTACAATATTACCCATCCTATTCTAGTCTAGTTTGGGGTGGACAAAAATTCGCCCACCCGACTTCCAACCTAACTATGGCATGTTTTTTATTTGAATATGTCGAATTATGAATTTATGATAGAGGGCGAGTTGGATGTTGAAAGCCATTTTTAATAAATTCCTGAAAACGTTGTTCTTCAAAAAAAAAAAAAAAAAAAAAAAAAAAAAATGGAGAAGAGATAAATAGAAAATCAATTCTTGTGGTTTAATCAATTTGTAATTAGCTCTCCGTTGTATAAACATTGGCTAAGAGCCAAAAAAAAGAAGCAAATAGGTCCCTACTTTCAACTGTAATCCAAAATCTTGACAGAATTCGTTAATGTGCCATGTCAGATATAATTGTATTATGGCATGTGGCACACACAATAAAAAATTAGAAAAATGTAAAATATAAATATTAAAAATATATATGTATGGGTGGTTGAGCCACCCCTTTGGCTAAATTGAGAGTGATTCATTACATGGGTGGTCGGACCACTCTCAGTCCCAGGTATGCTAAGAGGCTAGGAGTATATTTGTAAATTCATGAAGTAACATTCTTTTGTATATTTTAAATATATATATATATATATATATATATATATAAACAAGCGTTTAGTTTAGTTTAGTTTTTTTTTAAAATTTTTTTATTGAAACCAAAACAAACTCTGGTGAAGTTGTTTTGAATTTCAAAACAACATTTATAATAAAACAGTGTATCCAATAAACATTAAAGCAAACTTCTTTTTCATACCTCTCTCTTCCTCCTGTTTCTCCCAAACCTGTTTATGGCATGCTGTTATTCCAATACAGAGCATCTGAAGAGACAACAACTATGGAGATGAAGATGGCTTTGGGATGGCCTACATGACGTAGGGTGTAGTTGTACATGTGACTAAGTTTTGACGGAAATTATTCACAGAGGCTTGCGGCTTGAACAAAGCAAAGCAATCAGACAAAGTAATAAAAGATGCAAAGCAACCAGAAAGATAAAGATGAACCATCACACGTTTGGCTCTCATCCAACCCAGTTTTGGAGTTTCCCAATTTTTTCACTTTTAGAAATTTGGATTTTTTATTTTATTATGTTCTTCATTTGTGATGTATATTTCGGTAGTTGCTGGTGCCAATTTGATTAGAAAAATTACTCTTTTCAAATTCGAAACTCACACGTTCCTTCCCTTAATTGGTTTAAAACCTCATGTTTCACACTTTCATTCAAACTCCACTTCCCCTCTCATTCAATGTAAGTTTCAGACTAAATGTCAGATTTACATTTTAACGTAAGTTTCACTTTAAATGCTCAAATATCTTTGTCTCACCGTTGAATTCGGAGAATTTGCAGTCTATTTATTCATGAGGATGTATTTTGTTTGTTAAATGTAGGTTACTTTACATTTGATGGTGATGTTAAAAGATAATGATAAATAATGTAGAAAGAATGATATAAACCATTTTTTTTCTTTATTTTTTGTACTAACTTTTATATTATCTTTTAACTTCTGTTATAAAAGTAATTTCATTTACATTATATATTGAGATTTGAGAAGATGATCAAAACATTAAAAATAAAAAATAAAACTTTATTTGACAAGACTTTTTTCTATACATGTGAATTTCATTGAAACCAAGAAAATTACACAAAATAAATTATATTAATATTTTTCATTTTTCTGCAACAAAGACATTTTTCTATTCATGTCTTTGTTTTTAGGTCCTCCAATATTCTTGCCACATTTTTAGTTGATGAAAAGAAAGTTCAATTACTGAAATAAAGGTTAATCATATTAGTATTAATATTTGAAAGAAAGTATTTTTCAGTGGAGAAAAGGTGGTATCATTGTTGGGATAATAGCTTGTGGTTGGTTGGGTTTTGATGACTTTGATCTTTTTTTTTTTAATTTTAATTATTGATTAAACCATGTTTTCATTTTGATAATTTTTTCCTTTATAGAGTTTTAAACTATATCTATGATAACAAATATTTAACACGTTCAATTTATAAGGATTAAACTTTATGAATTTTTAAATTGATTTAATATAAGGGTTTATGGTCTTAAATAAAAAAAGAGAAATATGGTTCAAAATAATCTTATAAATATTTTTTTATTTTTAATAGTTAATTGAGTGTAGAAAAGAAAATTTGTAATAGATAATCTTTCAAAAAAAATTTAAAATAAATTATAATGAAAAAAAAAACCTGCACATATGAATATTTCTTTGAAAATTTGGCTCTTAATCATTACTCCATTCTATTCTATTGACGTAATATGAAGTAGGATGAAAGTAATCTTATAAGAATATGGGAAATTATCTTTTCTTCCACCTTTTCATTTTTGTTATTTTTTTTTCCCTTTAAAAGAATGAGCCAATGAAAATGCTTAATGCCACATCAGTCAACCTCAACAGAGTATAGGTTAGGTGCACCTTCTATTGTGAGTAGTCCCTCTTGACCTCTCCTATTTTCAATCAAGTTCAAATGATTTGACAGGTTTTCTTAATTAAAACGACAGTTTTGTTTTGTTTTTTTTTGGGTTTGAGCAAAAACAACAATTTTAAACGATCTGATTTGAGCCCAAATTGAATTTGAGTTTAACAAAAAAATAAACCCAAGATCCATGAATGAAAAGACAAAAATACATGTCGATTATAACTAACCGGATATTATTTCGTTCATTTCTACCAAAGAGAAATCCTATTCCCAGACCATACCCAAACCCATTTAATTCTAGGTCCTAGCTAATAATTGACCGTCTGACTAATTAATTTCACAAGACCCCCCAAAAATTTAAAAAATTGTAATTTTTTTACATGCTGAGGCAATACCATCCAAACCGACAGTTTGGTTATGTTTGTTTGCTAACATTTCTGAAGTCTTTTTTTCTTTTCAAACATAAAAAACGTTTTTTATTTTTTATTTTTAAATTTTGGGAAAAATACAAAATTAGTCCATGTGGTTTACTTGATTTACAATTTACTCCCTGTGGTATTAAAACGAACTCAAAAGTCCCTGTAGTATTAAAAAAAAATAATTTAGTCCCTACCGTTAAATTCCATCCATTGACTTAACGGATTCCGTTAGCATGCCACATCATATCCAATTAAATTATGACAATATAGAGTTACATGTCAATATATATGGTGTTTTTTTTTTTTTTTT
>CM017322.1:39752403-39764096 GCA_006937295.1 Carpinus fangiana
AGGTGAGAATATTAGTTGGCATAATAATATGACATGGAAAATCTAAGTGTGATTTTTAAAAGTCATAAATAAAACATGACACATGTCATAATTTAATTGGATGTGACATGGCACACTAACGGAATCCGTTAACTCAATGGATGGAATTTAACTGTAGGGACTAAAATGTTATTGTTGCATACCACAGGGGCTTTTGAGTTCATTTTGATACCACAGAGAGTAAATTGTAAATCAAGTAAACCACAGGGACTAATTTTGTATTTTTCCCTTAAATTTTTTTATTACCAAACAAAAAATCTTTTTTAGAACACAACACATTTCTTAAATAACTTATTACACCCTATAACTTCTCACCATCCACCAAAATTAAGACATACAAGAAACTTCTAATGGAAATAATTAGCAGCAAGCATTTGTAGTAAATGAGATATCCAACTTTCTTTCAGACAAAATCCCAATTCTCTTAAAGTCATTTCAGCTATAATTCACCTGTAATACTCTAGTTTAAGGTTAAGCAAACTGTACTCGAGTTCATATAGATTAAATCATCAGCAATTAGTAGATACTAGATGTTAGATACTATGGGCCTCTTTCTCTATATATCCAGCCAATTTATCCATCACATGACTAGATGTACAGATCCTAGAATCCAATCCTTGATTATACTTACCCCATGTCTAATTTATTTATTTATTTATTTTTCAGTTTATGAAAATCAAGGCTGAGACTAAATTTTGAACCAGTAAATCTTCAAAAAGTTGAAGAATTCTAATTGCAGCAGCATCATGGATCACCTATTCTTTCAGAAGTGTTTTGTTTGGAGACCCTGAGTTCTACTAATAAACGTGTAAAGATTGACATGGTAAAACATGATGGGAGCTTAAAATTCCATATATCATTACTTCAAATGAGTCCAAGGATTATATATAATCTGATCATTCACTCAATCTCCTCCGATCTTCCTCAATAATAGGTTGACAAACATTAAGATAAACATAAAATATCATAATATATCTCTCAAGTTGAGTGCAAATTACATATTTCCAAAAAAACTCACAACTGATTGTGTCTGCTATATTCTTGGATAATGGTCAGTTTCCGCTAATATCAAATCAAGCCAGAGGCTGCCAACAGAATTCTTAATCAATTGGAGAATTCCTACCATGCCAGCATCATTGACCATCTATTCTTTTAGAATCACTATTGAACATTCATTAATTCTATATACTGTTACTTCCAACTTAGTGCCACGGTCCATCATAACTCAGTCATCTTACCTTAAACAACAGCCAAAGATGACGAACTTCCACTGACAAGGTCTTCCAGTTTTCATAAATTACATGTTTATAGTATGACCCTTGTTGCCTTGAGCGAGACTAAAAGTTTTTACTGAAACACAGGTTTGAGTGGCACAACCCAAAATTTCTTTCCATATCATAATATGGAAAGGGATTTCCAACATCATTTATCTCCAGCCAATTCCTACATTACACGAGACCTAACAAGCAAGTACCTCACAACTTCAATAAATTTGAAGTATCTGCAAATCAAGTCCAGACATTTATATTGGCACAATTCCCTTCTACTGGTGCCAGTCATGATCTACAAAGACACGCTCTGTTGTAACTTGGGAATCAGCTCCAAACTTTTGGGAAGATTTCCAACATAAATCATAGAGAAACCAGTGCAGAAGTTTGCATTTCTCACTACAATAAACCCCCTCTTGATGAAATGGATGCATTTTCATACACTTCAACACCTTCCTAAAACCCAATTTACACGGCTAATCTTCTCTTCAACCAACATAATTGTATGGAGGCTATCAACAACTACGGCCCCATTCTCCAATTGTTCTTGTTTCTCTCAACTTACTGTTACTAACACAACCATTTAGATCCTTTACACCACGGTTGATCAAATACCAAGACCCAAATTAACAGTAAACTCAAATCCTTATAACTCAAATACGCAACATGATTAATACCCAATTCTTAAGCAGAGGCAGAGCATATCTGGTTGATCAAGCATTCAAGCCCAACCAAGAATTACCATTAAAAAACATCAAATTTGCTAACTTTCCAAGAACCCCAAGCTTAATTCAGCTCCTAGCTTAACCAGAACAGCCAATCCAGTAGAGAAACTAAAAATTTCTAACTCAAAGCATGTCATTAAGTGTAAATTTATATAACTATGAAACATAAACAACCACCAAAAAATTCCAAATTCCAAATTCCAAATTCAGAAAAGGAAAAAGAAAAAGTGAATCTGCACCGAGAGTGTGGTTTCTATTTACGGGGCGGAGGGGTGAAGAGGTGGACCACGAGTTGTTGCTGCTCGAGGAAGCGTCGTTTGAGGTAGTTCTCGAGGATCTCCATGACGGAGACGAAGCGCTTCATTTCCTCGAGACGACGGCTCAGCTCGGCTTCCCGGGCCCTGGCGCGCGCCAGACGGGCCTCGGTCTCGGCTAGCCGGCCCCGCAGGCTCTCTACCATCGCCACGTTATCCGTCGCCTGCGCGGCGGCTCGCGGCGCAACTAGGCTCTTCCTCGAGAAGGGTGGTTGCTGACCGTAACACATCGTGAAACGACACCGTCGCGACGATGACGATCAAAGAATGAATGTGTTTTGGAAAGAGAAGGGAGTTGTTGGATTGACGGATTGACGGATTATTGGCTGTCAGAAATAATGGGTGTCTGATGACTAATCTGGAGACTGGAGGTTCGGACATGGGAGTTTTATTCTGCTACAACCAGTTCTTTTCTGGATCACTAGCTTTCTTTGGTGACAAAACGACATCGATTTATGCCTCTCTAAACGACCCCGCGAACCCCCTTCCCTTTTTTTTTTTCCGAATAATAGGAGAAAGGAAAGGGGGTTAAGGAAGACTTCTCTTTTTCTTATAGAGGAAATAAAAGGGTGAAAATCCTTGCATTGAAATTATGGCTCGTTTAGCAACAAAATGTGCTCGAAGTTTGAAGATTAGCTCTTTCCAAAACGTTGGTAGTTTTTTTTTCCTAAATAAATAGAAAAAAAAAAAAGTTACGTAGAAAAATCTTTATCGTTCTTGATCCGAATGGAATAGAGAATGATAAATCTTTGAGAATACTCCTAAATACAAGATGAAAAGCAACCCACTTAGCAAGAGCATGTACTCGAAAATTTATATTATGAGACACTTTTAAAGCATTCCAACTTCGAAAGTAGGACAAACCTAATATAATATCATAAACAATATTAGAAGAAAAATTCCAAGAGGGGAACAGAGATAAGGGTTGTTAAACGTTGGTAGTTGACTAAAAGCTAATATCTTCCACAGTGGGATCAAAGGACCAATCAATACAAAGAGAAGGGTTGTTAATGGCTGTAATTCCAGTAAGATGTGCAAAGAAGTGAAGGAAGATGCCACATCCACAGCAAGTAAAACAGCTTGAGCTTCACGGGCATTTGATGTCCAAAACAGGAAGCTTCTTAGCAAAGGCAAAGATGATGCTTCCTTCATGATCAGAGACGACAGCAGCAGAAACCATGAAGGAATCCCTCACAGCCACATCAAAATTTAGCTTGAGGAAATTGGGAGGAGGGTATTCCCAGGAATCTTTCAAGGAGGAGTCATTTCAGGCCTTTAAGTGGTGAGAAAATGTGGAATGAGTTTGGTGAATTACACTGTGAAAATGAGGGTAAAATTGCATTATGGATATTGTTGTTTCTTTCTTGCAGTCCAAATTGCATCCATAGTAATAGTAGCCGAGAGCTGAAATTTGAAAACTTCAAGACTTTTGAATCAACAAGAAATCATGAGGCGCTTTAATCCAGACCTCAATGGCTTTATTCAAGAGGACCTGCAAGTAGACTTAGCAAAGAGACAACCCAAGAATATATGCTTGTGCTGGATGGATTCATGGGGTCCTTTACAAATAGGGCAACACCATTCCTCAACACTGATACTGAAGGAACATACTTGAAAAGATTCACCCTAACAGGAAGAATATTCCAAGCATTTCTCCACAAAAGATGCTTGAGCCTATATTGAAATTTTAGGCTCTAAAGCAATTTCCAATCTTCAAGTGGCAAAGGATGACCCTTGAGGAGTGTATGGAGTTAAGGAGCCAAAATCTAGAGGGATGATCAATAAGATCTCGAGGAGAGGGTTGAAAGGGCTTAAGGGTATTTATGGTAGGGATTCAAAGAGTAAACCAAACAGAGAGATTTGAATTTGAGGAGATGGTTCTGCAAGTTCCTAGAGAGACAACTTCAAAATTCTTAAGAATCCCTTTCCAAATCCCTGAAGGTGATGGATTAGAAATGTAATCAATACATAGGCTCCGTTTGTGGAGAGAACAAGAATGGAACTGTACCGGAACCGCACTGTAGCTATAGTGTAGTTTTGTACTGTAGCCCGTCTGCAACGAAGACTTATGCGATTTTCAAAAAAAAATTTCACCTGCAGACCCACTACTCACCTGCAATTTGTCCATTTTCAAAAAAGTGATGGGAGTAGTGGACTTGCAGGTCAAATTTTTTTTTTGAAAATCACAGAAGTTTTCGTTGCAAACTGGCTATAGTACGGAACCGCACTGTAACTATAGTATTGCTACAGTGCAATTCCGCTACAATTTTATTCCCGTTCTCTCCGCAAAGAGAGCCATAATGTCAAAAAAGGATTGAAGATATTTATTTAGCCTGAATGGCCCTTCACCCAAAGGACTGACTCCCTTTAATGAAAGCAAAAAGAGGGAGTCATAGGTACTGGACTTTGGTGGGAATGTGTTTAAGCTTAAGGATAACTTTGGATGGAGGATATAGTGTATAATAATTTATATTTATATAGGATGTAGCTATATATATAAATTTAATGAGTGAAGTTGAGCTTATAGGAAATACATTCATGAGTTTAAGTTGAACATAACCAAGTTTATACGAGTATAGTTCGTTTAATAATTAAGCCCAATTTTGTGTTTACAATCAACTTATTTATTAAATGAATCGGGACCGAATTGAATTTGAGACTATTTTTAAATGACTTTATTCGTTTGTGGCCTTGAAACTACATGATACTTCTTTGATAATTTATTTATTTATTTTTGTAGTTCACAATGGGTAGTTCAATCGGCTATAAACCACGCTTAATGAGGCGGAGGTCACAAGTTCGAATCTCCCCTCTCCCTTTCCTTGTGTGGACATGTAAAAAAAAAAAATTTATTTATTTTTATAAATCTTAAACGACTGCAATACCTTTTAAGCGACTCAAATCTTTTGATAACCGTTATACCCAAAAAAAAAAAAAAAAAAAATGACAATCGACAACATCATCCAACATCGTAATCAAACGACAGCGTTCCACTGCACCCCAGACTCCGCTTAAAAACCCCTGAACATTCACGACCGCAACAGAAGCTAGTAGTTGCAGAGACCATGGCCGCTACTCCAGAACCTGACTCCATCTTCTCCCAACAGAACTCCAGGCTCCCAGACGACACCGTGTTCTACACCATCTTCCCCGACTTCGCTCTTAATCTCAACACTACCCCTCCTGAGCCCTCCTCTTTCCAATCCCTCCACCTCCAAATCCTACAATCTGTCTCGCCTTACACCAAAGACTATCTCTGGCAGCACGAGCCATTCTCTCTCTCGCTCTCGTCCCAATCCCAACCCTCCTGCCTCTGCTCCTCCGATATCCCCCACCTCCACGGCAAGCTCCGCTTCGGCGATAACCTTGACGACGAATGGTTCGCCGTGTTCCTCCTCTTCCACATCTCCGCCACTTTCCCTTCCATCTCGGTCCGAGTCTGGGACAACGACGGCGAGTTCCTCCTCATAGAGGCCGCCTTCCACCTTCCCCGCTGGCTCAACCCTGATACCAGCCCCAACCGCGTCTTCATTCGCCAAAACCACCTCCATATCGTCCCGAAACATCGTATTCCAAATCCGAGTTTACCTGATTCGCTCCGGTTCGTGATAAATTTTGGCGACGAATCGCGCGCGCCGGAGTCGGTTCAGTCCGCGGTGAAGAGTAAGATATCGGAGTACCCCGAGCGGGCGAGGAAGAACGTGCACTCCATTAGGGTTAGGGTTCCAGTGGCGGTGGCGCAGGTGTTGAGGCACGAGCCCTGCCTGATCTCCCTTGCGGTGGAGGGGTTCTACGACCGAGACATTGACGCAATGAAGCACGCAGCGAGAATGGAGAGGTTCGCACCGAGAGGGAGAGAGGAGGAGCTAGTTCGGGTCTTGGTGAGGATGTCGAGGGCCATGTACGCGCAACTGGTGCAACAGACATTTTCGGCGCCGAAGTGTTACCCGATGCTGGATCGGACCGATAAGGCGGCGTATTTGGAGGCCGAGTTGGGAATGAAGATCGCGTGCGGGTTCGAGATGATTTATCAGATGAGACGGAGGGAGGGTTTGGAAGGGAAGGGGAGCACGTGGGAAGCATATAGGGAGAGCTTGGAGAGGAGTGGGTACTTTGAAGGATTGGTTCCTGGGTCCAAAGAGTATCGGAGGTTGATGCAGAACGCCGAGGAGTATTACCGCAATAGTTCATTGTTTTCGAGGGCCAGGTACATTTGCCAAACTTTTTGTACTAGTTTGCAATTTATGATAATTCTCTGTCAAATCCTTTTGACTTTTGTTATAGATTTTGTTATTGTTGGCATTTTAGTGGGTCTTAGACTCTTAGTAAGATATAGCTTTTTGTGGCAGTGAAATGTTGAGTGCTCCGGTGAGACGAATTGATGAAATTCTTGCTTTACCCCATTTGGCGGATGATTTTAAGGGTCAGGAGGTTCCTCCTTCTGATGATGATTCTTGGCTTTACAACGGAGAGGACGAGTTGAACTCTGCACTTCTTGAGAGGCAAAAGGAGATGGACCTCTATAATAATTCAAAACATAAAAAGAAACAGAAAGGGGAGGAAGACACTGGTCCTTCTTCCAGTTCTAATGTTGATGCGGCTGCTCTTGGTGATATAGCTAAAACCATGCAGGATTTTGTCCATAAGGTTTCAAGCTATAAGGGAGCTGAGGTTCCTGAAGACAGGTTAGCATACCTTTATATTCATTTCATTCGTTCATAAATTTAGTCACTCATTTTAATTGTCATAAATGGGCACAAAAATGTGCAGCTCTGGTTTTTTTTTTTTTAAATTTAATGCAAGTGTGAAAGTCAGCTTATTTACATGGCATCAATGAGAAGACTCACCAGTCTGCATATCAGTTAGCTAGCAGTGACATGACAAGAAGGTCCCTTGCTTCTTAAATAATTATTGAATTGGATTGTGCCACTGAAGCCACTGGCAATTTTACTTTTGGGTTTGAAGCTGGTGCAACTTTTTGTTGGCTAAGCCTTGCTGATGTGGTTTTGAGTGAGCTGATCTGGGTTGTTTGCCTTCTCAGCAGACAGAGTTGAATATTCTTAGAATTATGGAACTTTACCATACACTTTTTGCGTTGACCGAACCGGCTTTTAGTCTCATTATTTAGAGAGTGCACATGGCACTGAGCAATAATTATTCATGTCAATTATGATATTCACCAAGTCTTACTATGGGGATTTTGGTTTTACTATATTTAGGAAAAGCGGTTGATTTAAATGTACTCTGTTAACTTATCTTTTGAAGGAACCTGAAAGAAGTGGACCTTAATGTTGACCGTTTTATTCAAGACATGGAATCAGTAATGAAGCGCCAAGGTTTTGCGGATGCTGGCAGTGATGTTGATATTGAAGAAGGGTCGTCGTCTGACTTTGATATGGGTAAGTTATACACAGTCTTTATGCTCTCTCTCTCTATTGCTAGTTCCATATCATTTACTTACATCCATTATTTTTTACAATAATTATTTGAGTTACTTGGTCACTTGAATCTGCTTGATGTGTCTTTTTCTTCCTCTTTGTGTGTGTGCGTCCATGATCTGGGATTATGTTTGTAGATTGGGGATCCATTAGGTTTGACTTGTTCTTTTCCATCTTTTTCATAATGCATGGTATTAAGTTACGGATTTGAGAATATTAACATACATCAATACTTATTCATTGTGGGGAAGGGGGTTGGGCAACCAATAACATTAGTACCAATATGCCCAGTTTAATCGATGGGTTTGAGGATTCTGCTCAAGCGTGTGAAGAGGCTATAACATGGGTCTATGTTATCGCTTGATCGTTTCATCACGCTGAGCTGCTGGTATATTTTTCTTTCTTTTAATTTGTCCTTTTTATTACTTCCCCAAGGGAAAGAAACTCAGATGAAAGCTGATAAGAAATCCTTTACTCTCTCTCTCTCTCTCTCTCTCCAACTTGGCATATGTTTAGCTTTGTTAATATTGCTAAGTACAACTGATTTCAAGATTTACAAAAGGCTTGACCAATGAGGCAATAGGTCTTTCATTAAAAGAAAAAAATTACAGAAGTTACCATTTGGTAAAGTAAGCCTCATCTTAGGGTAAATTCATGAAATTTAGCACAAACAAGACCCAAGCGAGAATGACTTCATGCAATAAATCAATTGCCAATGGTTTTCTTGTACTGAGAGAAGTTGATGGTTCGATCTGTCTAGCACAGATAATATGACTTCAGAATTAGAATAATTCATGTATTAGTAATTCTAATGTTAGATAGCCCAGAGACCGAGTCAATGCAGAGATAATATGAGATCTTAATGATATATGGTTTGGAGGTTTGAACTGGATTATCTGGTAGACACTGGTGATGCAACCAGTTTTAAAGCTGCATTTCTTTCCTAATTCCATCTTGGTCATAGACATATTTATGCATGCTAATGACACCAGCATACTGTGAACCATTTTTTTAGCAAAAATGACCAATTCCTCTTGACTTAGTATGTAGAGCGAAGCTAAATTCTACTCTTAGAAACGTTTAAGCAGGCTGTGAATCATGAAAAGTACATATTTCATTGCCATTTCTTGAGGGGGTTCTTATAGTCATTGATAATATGTGCAGATGAGTTTGAAGATGAGAGTGATACTGCAGAACCTTCTGAGGACAATGAGCATAGAGAGGATTCTTTCTTGCATTCCTATTCTGATGCAATGAATGAAGAGTTGAAGACTACCTCCCTCACAAAAAGTTTTGTTCGTGCTAACGAGCAAGCACCAAAGAAGGATGAGGTACGATTCTGCCCGGCCAGGATGTGGTGGAATAATTTGTAGGCATAGCACTATTTAAGAAAAATGCTAGACCTACAACTCATTTACAAACTTTGTTATTGGTTGATATGACTCCAATCACATACTGATTTATTGATTGAACTGTGAATGCAGGGAAAATCAAATGACACAGAAGATATGGAGGAGGATTTCAGCCCTGTGGATGTGGATGTGAACCTTGTTAAGAGCTTTCTTGATTCCTTTTCTTCCCAACAAGGACTTCCCGGTCCTGCTTCCAATTTGCTTGGGCTCATGGGTGTACAGCTCCCACGTGATGACAAGAAGGGCAAATGATTCTCTCTATGGGTCTCGTCCAGTTTTGTATTTATTCTCGAACATAGTTTCATGATTAATATATAGATTGTAATTCTTCTCCACAACTTCCTTACCAATGTATATTACTTCTCGCGCGCAATGGCTTTCTCTGATAGGGGCTCGTTTCTTCAAGCTCTGCCCAACCTATATCTGCGGGCTGCGGGAGTTCATACAGGGCAATCTCTTGCATTAGACACTGCCCAGCCAGGCAGCCAGCCATTCTGCGGCTAGGAATCTATCCAGAAATCCGAAAGAGATGAGTCTCTGAGTCTCAGGGCAGGGCCCGGTCTCGTGAAGAAGAGCCAGTGGCTAATTAGGAGAAAGTACATCTAGTATAATGCTCCTCTATCTCTCAAAATACTGGGCTTTATCTGCATCTAAGAGGCACTACATAAAAGATGATACGCTGTATTGGATGTAAAAACTATATATATATAATTTTATTTTTATGTATAAATGTTGTCTCTTGATGTCAGGTTTTTTTGGCATTTCAATTGGACACCTCCATTTCGACATCAACTATAATAAATATGAATCTAGTAAAAAAAAAAAAAAAACTATAATAAATATGATAGTGAAGGCATATGATATTGAGTGTTGTTAAGGGGAGTAATATAATATTGGGAGAACTTTATTTACCCTCATTAACTTTCGCGGTTTTTGCAAATACTCTTTAATGTTCAAAATTTTTCATTTAAGTGTATCAAATTTTGGTTTTTTTTTTCACTTTGTCCATTCCGTACAGAAGATGCCAATTTTACCCCTGATTTCAAAATTACACCGTTTCCAAAACGACGCAATTTTAGTTTTGGAATTGGGAGTAAAATTGGCATTTCGTTAGGATTTTTTATACGGAATAGGAAAAATTAAAGAAAATTAAAGTTTGATATACCTAAGTGAGAGATTTTGAATATTATGAGAGTATTTGTAAAAGTAACTAAAGATCTAAGTGAGAGATTTTGAATATTATGAGAGTATTTATAAAAGTGACTAAAGGTCAAGTGAAGTTTTTCTTATAATATTTTATATATAAATTGATGTGAGATATTTACTAATTATATATTTGCGACATCATTTCTATAAAATATAGACTAACACACGACATTTTGTCGGGGAATCTCAGTTGCTTGCAAATTGCAATTACTTGGAAAGTCACGAATAAATAAAAAAAAAAAATAAAAAAAAAAATTACTTGGAAAGTCACTACGACATATCACATACGGGTATGGCCCGGCGTTTTCCTCCGAATCAGATTCACACGTGATGACACGCTCATTGGCCAGTGCGTAGTCAAGACTTTAATCTCTGACGTATCTTAATCAGTTAATCTAATCTAAAATCAACGGCGCACAGCCTTTCACTTAGATTTTTCATTCGTCAATGCTAAAAATGAAAAATCATTTTTAGCATTGGACTTTGAAGAGGCTCAGAAAAACAGTAATGGCTCCGTCGACGGTGGACTTGTTGAAGGAAGAGCTCCCCGTGGTACAAGAATCACTGGTTCTGTCTGGGGACGTCAAGACCGGTCTCGTCCTCGTCGACGTCGTTAATGGCTTCTGCACCGTCGGCGCTGGCAATCTGGTAAGTGGTAATTATGGTTTTTGTCCGGATGTACGATGAGAAAACTAATAACGTGCGTTATTACATTTTCTTGTCGTGTTTTGGTCCTTTTCTTTCGTTTTCGGGTTTTTTTTTTTGTTTGTGGTTTTGGTTTCAATTGGTATTTAGTTTGGTAAACAAAATCTAAATTTACCGCGTTTAGAAAAATAATTCTGAGAACAATTTTATTTATATTCACCAAAAACGAAGCTCTGTTTTAATCTCTGGTTTGATGGATTTACATGCTTAATGAAAATATACTCTTATTGATGAATCGGAAAATGGGTCCTATAAAGTTTTCCATGTTAGCAATTTGTCGTTTGGTTTGGCGGTTCCTATGTAGTCACAAAGGGATTATTGTAAAAAGTTGTCGTGTTCACTATATAGTTGTGTTTTGTATAGGCTCCAAGACAGCCCGACAAGCAAATTTCTGGGATGGTGGATGAATCGGTGAGACTTGCCAGAGAGTTCTGTGACAAGAATTGGCCTGTTTTTGCTTTCCTTGACTCCCATCACCCAGATATTCCTGAACACCCATATCCTCCTCATTGTATTGCTGGAACAGATGAGGCAAAACTGGTTCCTGGTACTTCATTTTCTTTCTTCCCCACACCCCCCCCCCCCC
>CM017322.1:39764113-39843587 GCA_006937295.1 Carpinus fangiana
CCCCCCCCCACCCTTCTTATTAGCTGCATTTTTTTTCCTGCTTTTGCTGAAGATGCTTGCATTGCGGTTGAGTGATTTATGGATTTCCTTTTCTCATTTGCTATTTCCTATAACTTGCAGCCCTGCAATGGTTAGAGAATGAAGCGTCTGCAACCCTTAGGTGCAAAGATTGCATTGACGGGTTTGTTGGCTCAATTGAAAAAGATGGGTCCAATGTTTTTTTAGATTGGGTGAAAAATAATCAGATAAAAAAGGTAAGCATTTCCGGTGTCACTAAAGGACACAGTTCTGCTTCTGATGGTGTCGTTTTAATTATTATTAAAGGAAAGTCGTGGTTTGTTTATGAACTCCAGTTTAATAGCGCAACATTCAATCTAATTTTACAATCATTTTCTTGTTCATGTAGATTTTGGTGGGAGGGATATGCACAGATATATGTGTGCTGGATTTTGTGTGTTCAGCACTGTCTGCTAGAAATCGTGGTTTCCTTGCACCCCTGGAGGATGTGATTATCTATTCCCAAGGATGTGCTACCTTTGACCTTCCTATTCATATTGCCAGAACTCTGAAAGATGCTGTAGCTCATCCACAGGTAATTTGAATAATAAAATTATAGGTTGACTCTAATTTTCTTTTAAATCCTTACTTATATTCGAACTTGTGTGTGCAAGGCCTAGTTACTTGGATCTCAGAACTAACATTTATTTTTCAAGGCCCAGGAATATCCATATATTTAGTAAAATGATTCCATAGAAGGCCAATCAGACCCATATATGATAATATCTGATGTGGAGGAAATTATTAGTTTTATAATTTCAAGAAACACACTTACCTGGTGAGAAAAATCTCTTATCAACTTGTAGATCAGTTACAGAAACTTTGAATGGCTGCTTCTTAAAACGCAGGATTTGTTAATTTTAAACACCAATTATTAGGGGAAAAAGAGTGATTGTGAAATAATCCCTAAAGTTTCATGGTTTCGATATGTACACCCATTTCTGAATCCGTGTATTTGTGTATTTCATTTTCATTGCTTAATGAGATAAGTGCAAACAGAAGAACTTGGTAATTCCAAACCAGTATAATGGTTATCTTTATCCTTAAGTGAACTATCCAATGAACAATACTAACTTTTTTATTACACAACTTAGATCACATTGGTGGTTAAGTTGGACCATGTATTTTGATCTTTGATAGAGTTGATGAAGTTATGCCGAATATTATGATGCTAATATTATTGTAGCTTAGCCAGGAAAAAAGGGATGGTAATATTGATATTGATATACGGTATAAATTTAACACAATATAATATAATATAAGAATTTTATATATGGATTATTATGGATATAAGTACAGTTCTATGGCACTTGTATTGGTTATGCGTCAAGAGTTGGCATTAAGTCCACCCCCCCACCATTTCTTTCTACTTGCTTGCTTATCATTCTATCTGAGACTGAGAGACTAGAGTGGTTATTTCTAGCAACAACTATGAGGAGATGCTTTAGATCAAAACTTTTTGACAGGCAGGGAGGTAGGGTTGAGATTGAACGCTGAGAATGTAACTTTAGACAGTTGGAATAAAAAGGTAGGAAAAAAATAAAATTTGTTTTCTTCAGGTTGCTAATCAGTAGAATGATAATGCATCATTGATAGTGATGACTACTATAAAATGCCAGAAGCATACTAGTGGTTCAAAGGGTATGTGTTCAAAGAATTATTTTAAGAAAGGCACTCAGTTTCTTTGTTTTTTGTTTGAATTTTGCAATTCATCCTGATTGTTGTTTTGTTTGTCATGGCAGGAGCTGATGCATCACATAGGCCTTTACATTGCCAAGGGAAGGGGGGCCAAGGTAGCTTCAGAGGTAACATTTGGTGAATGAACGAGCCCTGATATTGGTGGTATAAAAATTCAAGCTTTGTCATATAGTGAGGAAAGAAGTGTTATGAAATGCATTATGTATCTCTGTTAACTTGTAATCATGTGTTGGCAACCTGTGATATCAACGCCGGAGATGGACAATTTATGTTTGTTAAAATGTCATTATAGTGATTATTCTAGCTAACTCCTTGCCTCATTTTGTTTTGATTTGTTAAAATGTTTTGACTGTCCAATAAGCCTCTGTATATACCTGCAAAGATGTGGAGAAATAAAGACAACAAATTAAAAGTTACCCCTTTAAAATGAGTGTAATTTATTGAACATGAAGACATTGATAATAAGGATTATAATAGCTAGGGGCTTAGGCACTCAAATTAGTTTGCTCTCTCATTAGCACTGATCTTTAATCTATGAAATAAAATTTGTGGGTCTTCATTTTCAACATGATGATTGAAAACATCATAAATAAATATTTTTCTTGCTCTTGAGAGTTGAAAATCACATCTTTATGGAGAAAAAAAAAGAAGTTAAATGGAACTATACAGCCTTTGACGGTTATGAACTGTCGCCTTCAAGACACAAGAAAGAGTATTGTACGTAATCTTGTAGTTGGGTAATCTGGACTTAGCCACTTTGCATAATCATTCTTCTGAAATTGTTGACAATTTTCACAATTGAAAAATCCTGATGACTTACCCAAGATTTTCCTGCTGTCAACCACGTGACTGATGCCCATTGTATAAAATTTAAACGCCAAATATAGATTAAGCGGAAACCTTGCTGTTGTTTTGATAGTTACAAACTTGGAAAATTTATAGAACACGGAAAGCATCTAGAGAAGAAAGAAATCATTGCTCTCTTGTACGCCAAATATAAATCAAACAGAAACCTTGCTGTTGTTTTGATAGTTACAAACTTGGAAAATCTATAGAACACGGAAAGCATGAAGAGAAGAAAGAAATCGTTGATCTCTTGTCAAAATACTCTAAAAAATAAGGAAAAAGAAATAAAAGAACTCCTCAAAGAAATAAAAATGAATCTGAGCAAAAGAATTAGAACAATTTACAACTGGGGTCCTGCTGCTCTCAGACCATGATACTTCCTATGCATTGCTGGGTTCATGCAGGAGAAGATTGATGGCTTTTGTTTCTTTGATTTGACACCGAAGATGAATGACCGCAAAGGAACTCGGTTTCGACTGTGTCCGTGTCCCAGCTGGGGACTTGCTTCCTCCTTCTTCGATCCAGAAAACCCATATTCCTCATCCAACTTTGCCAGAGTCTTCTCAAGTTCAAGTTGGAGGGCTGTCACATGATCTATACCTGCTTGCAATTCATCTGCAACCTTGTTATTCTCTTGTTTCATGTTCAAGACCTCACCTTGAAACTTTGCAGCTTGATAGCTTGTGAACTTGAATTCATATTCTTCAGCACTCTCCTTTAAAGCTGTTGTTATTTCTTCTTGGATGTTGCACAAAGAGGAGAATCTGCACTGTAGTTCATCTTTCAGTAATTCGCTTTTCTCAAGCCAGACAGTTAGTTCAGTACGTATTTCTCTCAAGTGCTTGTATATTGGCCGTGCATCTGATTTCAGAGCATATTTTGCAGTAATACTTGCCTCTAGCTTCTTTCCATTTCCCTCAAGCTTTAATATCTCAACCTGTAAATCCTTGATTCCATTTTCGAATTTCTGTATCTGATGGAATGAGGTACTGAATTTTAACCAGAAATCCAAGTTCTCCTCTAGCAGTTCATCAATGTGCATTCGGAGCTTTTCTTCAATTGCTGACATAGTATCACTTTGGTCAATTAGAATCGCCTTGATGTCTTGTTTCGCTGTTGAGGTTTCAGTTGCAGTTGATGTTTCAATTCCTGCTTTAGGTTCAAAATTTGCACCATCCAATGAACTAGACGTCTGCAGGAAGTCTGAACCTGTGGAGTCTTTTATGTCCTCATTTCCGTCGAAACATTTCAGCAGAAGGTTTATTTTCTGATGCAATGATTTAATCTCTTCATCCTTCATTGCATTAGCACTCTTTAGTTCTTTTAGCTGTAACATCGTGTCAAAATTGCCGTCCCGAGTTTTCTTCTCTACTTCAAGAAGCTTTTTCTTGACATCCTTGTAATTGCGAAGAGTTGTGGTGTACTCTATCAGTAGAACTTTTTCTCTATCTTCCAATCCATTCAAGAACATTTGCTTCCAGTCTGGCTCATCTTCTAGAACTGTTTCCTCTTCCTCTGGTTCAACAGTGAGAAGACTATCAACTGTCTGCGATGAATTTGGCTTATCATCTTTGTCCTGCAATATCAGGCCCTGACCTTTCTCTGATAAACTATCAGTGCCATTATTTGCCTTGGATTCACCAAAAACTTCATTTTCAGCAGAAGTACTGAGAGCATCGTTAGCTTTTGCAGAACCCTCGCCAGGATTCAATGTATCCTCTTGCCCTTGTAACTCGTTTTGTGATCTGCTTTCAGCTGCTGATCCCTCTTCTTTCTGTAATGCACCTGTAGCATCGAGCTTTTCATCTGGCTTCACACCCTGCAGTTTCTTGGAAACATCATCAGGATTCAGTGCATCTTCTTGTGCTTTGAACTCTTTCAGCAAGTTGGCTTCACCTACAGACTCCTCTTCTTTTTGTGATGGACCTTTAAGCTCAAGCTCCTCATCTACCTTTACACTTTGCAATTTCTCAGAAAGGTGATCAAGATTCCAGCGTGCTTCACTGAAATGTGTTTGGAGATTGCTATTCTGGCTTATAAAACTCCGGTTTAGGTCCTGAACAGTGTACAACTTTTCCTCCATTTCTTTCAGCTTGGTGCTGATATTGTTTGACCCATCAATTAGAGTTGCCTTATCATCTTCCAAGGTTCGAATTTGTGCTTGAAGCTCATCGGTTTCTGTTCTTAATCTCTTCACAAGAGCAGTCTCTGATGAAACCGCAGTTTCTAAGCTGATCACCCTATTCACAAGCTCGTCTATCTTTTCCACCATCTCTGTCACACCGAGAGATTCATTGGCCCCAGCCTCAAAGTTTTCCTTGATCTTCTCACGTAACAACACCAATTCCTGTCTCTCTTGTGTCACAATGCCCACTTCTTTGTCTAAGCTTGTTAACTCTTCTACCACATTCATAGACCCATTTGCAGCATGTGGCTTTTCCTGATTAGTCTGATCACTGTGAAACTCGGCCTTGAGACTCTCAAACTTCTCCTTGGCAGCCCTAATCCTATTGAACTCAACTCTTGCTTCCTCAGCTGCTATCTCCTGTTTCTCCTGCAACTGAGCCAATGTCTCTTCACATGATTTCAAAGCGGCTGCTGCCATCAATCTCCGAGCCTCACCATCTTCAATGACCATGCCCTCACTGAATTCATCTTGCAAACTGAAAACTCTCCCTTGCATTTCCTTAATCTGATTCTCAATTTTCCAGTACTTTTCAAGCCCATGCTCATAAGAACTCTTTAAGAACTCTTTCTCAGTTTGCAGGGCTAGAATGTGTTTCTGAAGCTTGTCAATCTCTTCAAGTGCCTTGGGTTTGCTCAAACCAGATTTAGCAACTGCAGTTGCAGCTGCAGCTTTGGTTGTCTTCTTTGGTTGCAATTTCTTTGTAGCTGATGTTATGATTCTCTTTAAATCTTTATTTGGAACATTTGGAACCATAGGAATATTTGATTTCGGGGCTTCCGGAGCCCTTTTTGGCACTCTAGGCACGGTTTCTTCATCTTCTTCCTCCATTGCAAATTGGACCTGTTCTGGGAAAACAGAAGCAATGGTGGTGTTGGCATTTTGTAGCTCTGTTGATATGTGGTCATACCGTTCAGCTAAAGCTCGGTAAGCTCGGTATGATTCTTCCACAAAGTGTATGAGCTCCGGCCTCTTTTTGTAGTACATTTCTGCTCTCTTGGCGAAGGAGTCCCCATCCTCTTCGATGAGTTTCACCACGTTGTGCACCTTTTCCTCCATATCTGCAATTCCCATGAAATTTACTGGCTCATCAGGCAATCCGCCTAGATTTTATGAATGTCAAAACAGTTTATTTTCAGATAAAAAGGTATATATTTCAATTTCTACATCTTTTCAGCCTGTTATTTTCCAAGGATCCAAGGAGTGGATCAACATTTCAGAACAGGAAATTGGAATCTAAGAAACAACTTCACAAAACTCCACATGTTCTGCTATAAAAGTTGGAGATCCAGATTGAATCAGAGCTAGAACCCTTAATTAAGAGCATGCCTACTTACCCAAAAAAAAGAAGGAAGAAAGAGTATACCTTAAGTCGGACCAATAAAAGAAAATTGAAGAAAACAAACACATATTTGACACAATGTTTTTGAGATGATTTCCAGAAAAACAACCTTAAATTTGGTTGGAAAGTTGTTTCCTGGATTATAAACGGATCACAGACAATATTAACCAAACACCTCCAATTGAATCCCATCAGAATATATAGATTCAATGCAATCAGTTAAAAAAAAAAAAAAAAATCCATTCAAATTACGACCCTTATCACTCCGGTTAGCGTTTTTCTATTGTATACAAGAATTCAATGCTCAAGTTCCAACGCATGTGATCCCGACCAAAGCCCCGTACGTGGTTGATCAACGAGAAAAAAAGAAAAAGAAAAAAGAAGCACCTTGAAGGTTTTGCTCCAGCCATTTTGACTGCTTGGTCCTGATATGGCTTGCCCACCACCATGAATATGCATTGCTTGCAGCTCTCTGTAACATGTTTGTTTTTATTTCCTTTCTGGATCTTCTTGACTCTCTGTCTCTCCCTTCCTATCTTTCTCTTTGCATCTCTCTCTCTCTCTCTCTCTCTCTCTCTCTCTACACAAGGAGGGAAGACATGGAACCCAATAGAGAAGCTTGGAGGAATAAAAGGAAAGGAAAAACAGGGTTTCAAAGACCGAAAATGAAAGAAACAAAGAACGTGTGCAACCAAGGGAATATGCTAAAGACCCTTCTAATGGAGGGGAGAAATTTTCGGTCGGATTTATTGATTGTTTGAAAGCTTCTTCTCGAACAAAAGGAGGCAAAAAAGGCCCCGACCAACCAATGAGGAAATTCCACGTGGAATTGCCGGCTTTGCCAGGTTGGTGCTGACACAATGAAGGGAAGCTCTTCTTTTACTTACTTTTTTAGTCTACTTTTTATTCCTTTTACATGTTAATTTCTGTGCAAAAGTTTGTCCAACTAAACCCATCATATGATATCACCCACCAAAAGATCTTAAAGAAACTGCAAACCACCTAATTAATTTTGATAAATGAGGAGGATACCCCATCAACACCTAATTTGATCATTGGATCAAATGGTTGATGGAATGAGATGATGGAGATCATATACTTTATGATTTCATTAAATTTTATAGATCTAATGGTAATTATGTATTTGCTATCAATATTAGGGCATTCACATCCGGCTAAACTAATATTTGGCTAATTTAGCCAAAAAAATCCACATTTATCTATTTAAACTATCTACTTTTTTAAAACACCCACATCCGACTCAACATTTTAACTTATCACTTTTATTATATCATTTAAATATTCTTTCTCTCTCATTTAAATATTATTTCTTTATTATTATTTTTTAATTATTTCTTTACTCTTTTTACTCGTTCTTGCAGGGCCCCTTCTCTCTCTCTCTCTCTCTCTCTCTCTCTCTCAAGCAGCTCATCTACACGGCTTGACCGGCGAGGAGCCGGAGGAGAGTGGCGGAGTGTGGTGGGTGTGCTGGCGGAGCTGGAAGAAGGGAAGGTGGTGGACGCCATGGCCGTCGAGATGCACGCTGGGCTCACTTCCGAAGGAGGCTTCAAGCTCAAAATGTTGCTCACCTTCGTCGACAAGCTCTCCAATGGGTAATCACATGGGGATGGTGAACGGTGACTACAAGCTGAACAAGGACGATTGGAAAAAAAAAAATGGTCAAGAAAAATGAAGGTACTGAATCTGGTTTTGACGCCAAAATGAAGAGAAAGAAAATTATTTTTTATTCAAATGAGAGAGAAGATGTGCTATTTTTTAATATTTCTTCATATGCATAAAGTGCTACAAACTGTAGCACCTCAACAATTTGGCTGCCTTATAGCCAGCCGGATGGAAGACCGTTTTTAAGGTTTTGGCTCAACAATTAAGCCAAAAGGCTCAATTGTTGAGCCCATTACGAATGCTCTTATAAATATATTGTCACATCATTTAAAATATTTAAATAGCGTAACATCATATACATTATTAAATGCAATAAAATAAAATCTTAATAATAAAATGAGCCATGAATGAGGATGCCTAAGAACAGGTATTTTAGTCACTTTTTATGGGATTTTTTTTTTCTTTTGATTGCCACCAAAAAAAAAAAGAAAAAAAAAAAGAAAATATATATATATACACACACAATACAACTCCACATGCGAAGGAGGATTTAATGCTCTCTGTATCTTTCTTGAAGCTTGAAATGCTCCTCCAAATTGGGTAGACTAGACACCATCATTAAATTAATGTATTTTTATCCAAGACAATTTTATATGTTAAATTATTATTTATTTAAATGACAAAACAAATTCGGATTATCTTGGATTCTCAATCGGACTCCTATCACAACGAAGACAAGAACTACTTTGCAATCATCAACTTACTATCAATAGCAAACTTTCCAACACCGTGGGAATGGTCATACAACATTGCAATCATCAACTTACTATCAATAGCAAAATTTCCAACACCGTGGCAATGGTCATACAACATTGCCATAGAAAATGCAGTTGACAGAGACCATTTGCTAGCCTTCCTTAAAATATGTCTCCTCGGATCATTCTCATTTACCTAGCCAAAGGTTATTTTTGCTTAAATTTTTTTTTTTTTTTTTTTTTAAAAAAAAAACTATGCTATTCTAAAAAAAGAGTGAGAACAAGAGTAGTTTAAGTGAGAATAATCTAGAATGATTTGAGCACTTTAAAAAAAAAAAAAAAAAAAAAATGTTAACTGTTAAAGTGCTCAGATCATTCTAGATTATTCTCACTTAAACTACTCTTGTTCTCACTCTTTTTTTAGAATAGCATAGGTTTTTTTTTTTTTTTAGGGTAGTTAAAATAGAGAGTAAAAGGAGATCCAAAGTTATAGTGTTGTTAAAGAATTGAAGAGTGAGAATTTAATTATAATTGAAGGATTCAAATCTATCATAATAAGTACCAATTACTTATAAAAAAAAAAATCATAATAAGTACCAATAAATAAATGAAGTGATGGATAAAAAAAAAAATTGATATTTATTATGACAAATCCGTACTCTTCAATTACTTTTGTTAAATCATTACCCTTCAATTTACAAGCCGGATCGATTAAAAGGTAAATAATTTGAAAAGGTAAATAGTTCTCTTAAATAGAAAAATGTGACGTTTTTTTAATAATATTGGGTTGTGCAAGGAAACCCATGTGAAGAAACCATGCACGAGAGAGAGAGAGAGAGAGAGAGAGAGCCACACATTTTCTTGTGAGCTGCACGGAAGATTCGGGGGGCCCAAGCTCTCAAAAATTCACAATCAAGCATTTTTGCCACTAGATTAAGGAGAAGGAAACAAAAGAACCTTTGGTCTTCATTTTTGGCATGAAAAAAATACTTTATGGATCAAATCACTTTCACTCTACAAAACAGCAGAGGCCACATGCGATGACTTCATCAATGAACAAATTAAACATCAACCAACTGCCCATTCATGTGGTCCTGTTGCAGCCTCATTAACCCCACATACTGTGAAAAACTTTGGATCCCCTTTGCTATTTGCAGGGCCTTTATAATGGGAAAGTGGGGGAAGAAATTATCACTCATTATTATCTCAAAACAAGTGGGCAAGAAATCATGTTCACAGAAACAAGAAGAATCAGGTTGGTGTAGCTCTGAAAAGGAACGATAATTGTATCATAAACCTGTGAGTGTTTTTTTGGGGAAGCTCAGTACCTATAGCTAAACCAGAGTCATAGAATGAGCTTAAAAAAAAAAAAAAGCACTTCAAAGTAGCAACAAAATAATGCTTCAAGGATGCAAAATTAACATTAAAAAATGCTATCACGGGATAATAATAGCAGACTGGCCCTTCATTGACTAAGGCAATAGCTGAATTATTTACAGTAGAAGTGAGCTAAAGCAAAGCTATATGTCACATATTCACAAAAGCTGTATCTACACAAAAAGAAGCTCCATTATGTTTCAGGTTTCTCCTCGCAACCCAGTGATGCATGCACCTAACCAACGGAAGGATGAATAACAGAACATGGCATACTGTGGAAAGCATCTGTTGCTGTCTTCGTCACAGTCGTAGAACATGGTTCTTCTGTTTGCTTAACTGGACATTTTATGGTCGAGCTCAATTGGGTGTTAATCCTCTGCACTCGTACTCAAGATGCTGACGTAGAGCTTAACAGGATCTTTTCGGTTCTTTTTTTTTTTCCAACAATTATTGCTACTGTAACAGATTTGGTTCTTCAAATGATCACAGAATGAAGAACTCAAAAAGGGCCACTCTGAGAATGATCAGCTAATTCTAGATATCGAAGTTCTGAAGACTGAAGAGAAGAAAGCCACTGTGCCATACAGTTTGTGCCCTCTGCATAATCAATAAAATTGCAGTGATGAATTCAGCATGGACGACATGAATCAGGTATTCATCAATGTAATGCAACCAATTTAAACCGTTTGAGTCTATATTAGGATGGGAAAAAAAAATTAACACCAAGAAATGGCAAAACAACCTTTCAAGCAACAAAGCTAAATATCTAACTAGTTCATTAAACTGGAAGTTTGCAAGAACCCAAATCAGTTTAATTCAGCTCATTCAACAAGAAGCAATAAAAAGTATTGACATATTCAATGGATATAACAGCCCTTAGACAGGAACATTAGAACTTAAAGAGGTCTACTAATTAAATCATCTCATAACATCAGTTGACGGCTATATAACACATGAAGGGTGATAAGAGTTTAGCCGTTAATGGGTGGCCAGACTGCCAGAGTCTGCGACTGGGTATAGAGAGCTCACATAAGGTAGATAACCACTTTTTTTTTTATAAGTCAAAATATATTAAAAAAGCGCAAAGGGGCGCAACCCAAAGTACATAGGAAGTATACAAGGGGAAGCCTAAGGGGAGAGAGAAGCAAAGCTCTTCTCAGTAGCCCTATAAGGAGTGACAAGATTGTATTAAGTGGATCATGTTATCTTTAATTTCTAATTAACAGTTTAATATGTGCTTTTCTTCAGTTCTCTCTCATCTCTTCCTTCTTTATCATTTTATTTTTCCCCAGAATTCAGAGTCCAAAGAAGCTGATCCTCTCAAATCTCCCCGCCCCCTAAGTTTGTACACCGAGTGATGGAGGCCATTGTGCTTAACATGGTTAACAAACATCTGCAGAGAACAGCTACTGGGTGTCTCCAGAGGTTTATAGTTATCTAGCTAGCTCGAAGTCTAAAACATCTTACTGCTCCCTGGACATGTACTCGTGTCTTTTGATGCAATTGAAATTTAAGGTTCATAATGAGTGGAAGTGTGCTCTTTAAAATAGGGGAGGAGTTCAAAATTAATGCTTCATACAAAGTACAAACACAACAAAATAAGAGGAAAAGAGGCAAAAGGTAAAACCAAATGCAAAAGCTATAGCTCTTACCAGGAGAGAACTCGTTTGTGAGGTTCGTGATGGCACTCAAAAGCTGGTTATCGGAGCTCTCCACCACCTTCTTGCAACCTGGTCTATAGCTAGGAACCAGTACTGCTAAGCCATCATCACTCTCAAAATCAGGTCCATGAGGCTCAAACCATCCAATGGACCAGTCCGGATCATCGGATTCGGACCCTGACAAACAAACACCATCAGATGGTACCAACTCCGCATCAAACTCCCTGTCAATTCTCCTCTCTTCCCTACTCTGCCATTTCCTCTTAACCTTCCTTTGGGACGAGGATATCTTGGTCCCCTTCACAGCAGGGAACTTTACAGTCTCGGGCTCCCTCAGACCAAATCCCCACTCAAATGAAGAATTCAGGGAAGACCCATTCGAGACAGGCTCTTTCTCTTTCCCACCCCACAGCCTCCACGAAAAACGGGTAAAAGAGACGGCCATTTCGAACCTAAATTCGCTAGAAAGCTAAAGAATTTTGGATGAATCAACGAGACTCTTTGATGGCAAAGTTTTTTGGGAAAATTAAAAGGAAGCCACAGACAATTGACACTTGAGAGCAAAAGAATCGGAAGTGATGCCTGCCTGTTGCAGTAACCACTATGTTAGACAATGATCAAGATCCTCAATACATATAAGATCAAACAAAGGATAAAAATAGCTCAGATAAATCCAACAAACTCATTAATCTCAATCATTGATTAAGAAAAGCCAAAGCTTCAGAAAACTTGAAACATGATTAAATGAGCGCGAAAACCTCCACCTTTTTCTCTTTATACCACAACAGTTAAAGAGCAATACTGAAAAGCACAAAAAGGAAAGATCCAGTTCACTGAGTTTAGTCTCGCTAGAAAGCTGAAAGATTTTGATGAACCAATGATTCCTCTTTGAAGGCAAAGTTTTGTGACGAAATGACGATGAAGCGAGAGACGATTGGTAGCAAAAAGGATTGGAAGTGGTGGCTGCCTGTTGCAGGAACCACTATATTAGGCAATGATCAGATTCCTCACTACATCAAGATCAATCAAAAGAAGATATTGTTCAATTCAATCCAACAAACCCATTAATCTCAATCATTAAATAAGAAAAGCCAAAACTTCACAAAACCAAAAGCACGATTAAATGGGCGCAAAAAGTTTCTATCTTTCTCTCTGAATATCACAACAATATCATCAAAATCACGAAAAAATTGAGTCCATTGAATTTAGTCTAAATCTTGACCCTTCTCTCTCAATCAAGTCAGCAAAAAATTTCCAAAAATGGAAACCCCTGAAAAATGAAACCTCCAAAAACACCACAATGGACCAACCAGGATTTCCCCGACAAAAGAAGAGTACTTCGATGAACAAAAGAACACGAAGCTGAAGTCTTGAAACTAGTATTTTGACTTCATTTCAGAGTATGAGACACAACTCGTTGAGAAACAAAATAAATCCATTAATCCAAAAAATTCAATCACCGCGAAATGGTCCAACCCTAGATCACCAACACCAGGTCTTGCTTAATCAACTTCCGGCAAAAATAAATAAATAAATAAAATTTAGCAGGGAAGAAATACTTCAAAAAAAGACGACCTTGAGGACAAAACCCTGATTTCAAAGTTTCAAATGATCGACTAGTCCCTCATGTCACCGGAAAAATGAGACCCCTCACCGGAAAACCGAACTTTTTACCCGAAAAACCGAAACTTTAGGCAAAAGAGTGGAATTCTCTCCAGATAGAGTAGAAATGAAAGATCGGTGAGATCACAGGGACAAAACTGGGTTCGAAACCCTGACTATCTCTCTCTCCCTCTCTCCCCCCACCCCCTCTCTCTCTCTCCGCACTGCAAAAACAATCTGAGCAGCTCGTCTTTTCCGTACCTTATAAAAAGATTTCGATTTCGTATTTAATTTGTTTTATTTATCAATTTTTGTTTCGTTTACTTTTGGAATTTTCATGGAACCAGAGCCAACGGCTCCGATTGGACCGTGCTGTGGCCATGCGCCTCCAATCATTGAATTACTGCGAATTTTAAATTATTAAAAAATCGTGGAGCAAAATATCCATGTTGGTTCGGTGACAACTGACAAGTGGGCATTAATACCGTCCAAATTTGCTGGCGTGGCCCCTTCTCGCCCAATCTTTGCGTGTATGTACGGCTCACGCTACTGACACGTGTACGTTTGGTTAGTCTAAGATTTTAGGAAAAACAAAAAAATTGAATTATTGAAGTTTATCCCAACATTGTTTTTTCAAGTGAAATGGAGTATCCCTCCAAAACGCTCTATATAAATAAATAAATAAACCATTTCCATTTGCAAAATCTTCCTAGAAATTTTTTTCACTTTCAACAAACACTCAAAAAAATTAACAACAGGAAAAAATATATATAATTTTTAACATTATTTTTTATAATTTTTTACTAAAGATAAAAAAAAAAAAATTTAAATCATCACTCATTTCAAAAACTTAAGGTGATAAGAATATGTAAATTTAATTACTTAATTATTACTTTAACACTTTTTCTCACGTTTGAGCTTAAATTCTTTTTTAAGAGGTGATACCCAAAGTGAAATATTTAATTAAAATATAAGGTAAATAACTGAGTCAATGATCAATTCCGAGACTTTTGACTTTAATACCATATTAAATCATCATTTATTTCAAAAGTTTAAGCAGATAGAATAAATAATTTTTTTTTTCGAATAAGATCAAGCCATAATCCTATTGAAGCATATCCTAATAAATTTCTCTACTCTTTTTAGTGTTGCATAATATATTTCTTATTTTTGGCTTGAAATTTGTGTTAATTAGTGGGTGTGGAGAGCTAGTTTGTGCCTTTGGAGATCCCAAGTTAGTCTAAAGAATGGGTTTTGTGATGTATGGTTGAAGGGTTAATAGAAATGGGTTTGAAGAGTGCGTGGTACCACTTGCAAGTGCAATCATTACACTTGTCTTATTTCAATCAACAATGGGTTCAACTTTATATGTTGTAATTATTTAATTCAATCATCAACCTACGTCCATCAACACATATTTATTTTTTGGGCATGTTTTAGATTAGACAGGGCATGTGCTATTTTCTAGGCTTTAAATGTTAATTCCTTAATCTTATCTTATATCAATAATGACACTACTTTATTTTTGTTTCTTTAGAACTATCCTTTTTAGTAGAAATCATTTTGAGTGTTTAATATTTTTGGTTGTTTATTAATATTTTTTAAAAAATGAGAAATAAATAATGTTATTAAACAAGGTTATTTATTGATCACCGTTTTATTCTTGAACTTTTAGAGCATGTTTGGGATTGTTTTTAGACAAAGGGTTTCTTTGGGATTGCGAATGAGAGGCCTAAAAGTGTTTTTAACACTCAAAAAATCATTTTGAAGAAAAAAATAATCGTTTGATAAAAAAATTAACAACACTTTTAAAGGTTCAAAAAGCCTAAAAATGGTCAAAAAAACATTTATGGCAAAAGCTTACAAATGAAGCTTTTGCTCAAAAGTTCTTTTTGATTTAAAAGCTCTGTTTCTCAAATGCAATCCCAAACAGAATCAAAAGCTTCATTTTTAAGCTTTTGTCAAAAGTGCGTTTTGACCATTTTGATGCTTTTTGTACCCTCAAAAGCGCTTTTAATTTTGTTACCAAACGAGTACTCTTTTTCTTTCTTTTTTTCAAACGAACTTTTTGAGTATTAAAAGCACTTTTAAACTTCTCAAATGCATTCAAAAAAAAAAAAAAACTTCTCAAATGCAATTCCAAACAGGCTTTTAGAGTATGTTTAGGTCTATTTGGAATTGCGTTTAAGAAATATAGATTTTAAGTCAAAAGAGCTTTAGAAAAAAAAAAAAAAAAAATCATTTTTAAGCTTTTGTCAAAAGTGCGTTTTGGTTATTTTTAAACTTTTTCGACCCTTACAAACGCTTTTAATTTTTTTACCAAACAAATACTTTTTTCTTCAAACCAACTTTTTAAGTGTTAAAAACAATTTTAAGTTCCTCAAATGCAATCTCAAATAGACCCTTATCCCTTAACAGATGAAATTCACCTCAAACTCTTATATCTTTTATCCGTCTTCTTCTTTTTTTCTTTCTTTCTTTTTGAAATAGTGTTATGATATGATATAAATGTAAACAAATATATATATAATTGTTTGTTAATATTTTAATTTAAAACAAAAAAAAAAAAGAGCATAAACGTTATGCAAACATATCCTGGTGCCACATTGTTTATTGCGTTCCTAGCCACTTTTTCACTTTATGTATTTGTTCTACACTAAAATCATGCTAGTGGAAAAACTTTCATCACCACTATCTTTTCACCGTAAAGCAAACCCCAAAGTATTACTAGGGTTTATACTTTTTTCAAGAGATTATTCTGTACACTAACAAATTAAAAATCAAATTAAGTATAATTGCAATGCTCATAAAAGAACCCCAACTAAAAAAAAAAATGAATCATCAGTGTCTTGTGAGAAATTTCAGGTATAATTTTAAACACACATCAATTTAATAGATTGAATCATAATACATTTTTCCAACCAAATTTAAAGTAAAAGCGTGTTAATATGTTTTTGTAGATAATTTTTTTTATATATTTTATTTTTTTTATACACTAATGATTTTCCTTAATTTGTAGAAAATGGTATCCAGTCCTGGACTTCTTGTGTTTGTTGCCAGCCATGTGATAGTGTTCCACTAAAATTAAATAAATAATTTTATTTGTGAAGATCTTTTATCTATTATTTGCTTGAGAGAGAGAGAATAATCAATGCTTCAAGGATACGGCAGAAGTTTATGATCCGTTGAACGTGGAAAAAATCCCAAGCAAGAAAAATCTCTCGCTATTTCCCTTTGTTTATTTATTTATTTATTTTTTTAATTTTAAAAATTGCCCTTTTAAAGTGCCCTTTACGTTTTCTTTTAAAGTGCCTCAAATTTGATGTTAATGTCTAAAAAAATGGTAGTAGAGGCCACTACAATTTTATTTTTTCTTAAATCATGTTTTACGTGTGGCTGGGAGAACACTAGGAGAACCTACAAGGAAAACCCCTAACATTTTCCTTATTTATTTAATTAAAAAAATTGCCCTTTTAAAGTACCCTTTACGTTTTCTTTTTCCGCCACTGGAATGGAATCAATCTACTGTGCTAATCTCTCTTTAATTATGCTTCTTTTGTTTTTTGACACATTTGCTTTCGCTAAATTGCTTTGCGGAAATAAGCAAAAGACGCGTGACTAAAAGTCTAAAATGCACGCCGACCCGACCCGACGCATATGCAATCGAAAAATATAAGGAAGCATCCTTGATCAGGACGTTCTTTTGACAAGGTCAATGTCCAAGCTATTGTCGGTCAATGTGGTTTCTAATCAAACAAACAAATATATATATATATATTACCACTCAATTTATAAGTTTTTTTTTTAATATTTTAAATTTTAATTATTTGTGTATTGTACCTTATCAATCTATTACTCAAAAAACCTATTTGATATTACATTTAAAATTTTTTAAAACATACATTTAGCATGGAAAATACTAGGAGTTCTCCTTATAGTGTTCTCCTAGCGTTCTCTCAGTCTTACGTAAAATATGATTTTTTTTTTTAAAAATAAATTTAGTGGCCTCCACCACCGATTTTTTTAGGCATTAGCACTAAATTTGAGTCATTGGCACCAAATTTAAGGCATTAGCACCAAAATTGAGGTGTTAGTACTAAATTTAGGATGATCAAATCTATTATGAGTAATATCATCCCTAAATGATTAACCTTTCACTCTTAGGTTTTAGTTTTGAATCCAAAAACAAGTTTTAAAACATTAGAACCTAAATATTAATTCATAAAAATTAATCTGTTGACAAAAAAACGATACTACAATTTTATTTTTTCTTAAATCATGTTTTACGTAAGACTGAGAGAACGCCAGAAGAACACTTCAGAGAAAAGCCCTAACAAACCCCCTTTTAGCAGTACCTAAACAGACTCTTTGTCTTCAATATCTCTCATCGATTATGATTCTTTATTGAGTTTAACTTATATTGGGATAAGTCTTAAAATTTCATTTTTACAGCCTCTAACCAATAATCGAGACATAAGCAAAAACATAAAAAAGTGCAACAAAAAAAAACTTAGACCAAAATACACTATATTTTAGGGTGATAAGGTTTTAGTTTTTAATAATAAAAAAAAAAAAAAAAAAAGAGTTTTTTTAAGACATTAGAAACTAGTTTTCAGGCATTAGAAACGGGTTTTTGACATTAGAAACATGTTTTTAAGCATTAAAAATGGGTTTGGGGGCACCAGAAACAAGTTTTGAGGCGGATCACGGTCAGCCAGACCCGTGGATCTAGCCTCGGTCTCACTGGCTATAGGTTTTTTTTCTCTGATTTGGTATGATTGTTCTCACTTTCATTTTTTGCATTTTTCTTAAATTGATGATGTGCCACATAGTGATTGAATGCTGTAAAATAGTTGGTTTACACCAAAACCTGATAATAGGGGCTTTCTTTTTTATTAACTTAGAAAACAAGCGTGTGGATGACCTACATGTGATAAAAAAAATGTCTATTTTTCCTCTTTGCTTTGGGTTTTTTTAAGAAATAAGCAAATACAATGATCTTATTTCAATTACAATCATTTCTAATTTAATCCATAGACCGTGTGGTTACTTAAAGGGGAATGTTAGGTACTCTCCTAATATTCTCCTTGAGTCCTCCTCATCCTATATGAAAATTATTTTATAAAAACCAAAAAATAAGAAAGTTATACTTATTTCTCTCATTTAGTTTTTATAAAATAATTTACACTTAAGATGAGGATGACAATAAGAGAACACCTAACGTTTCCCTTTCTTAAATACAATATTCCGGTCCTCCAATCATCCTAGCTCATTAGTCAGCGTATTACCAATGGCCTATGCATTGATCCAATAAACCATTGTTCTAATTTTTATATAGCAAAAAGTACCTTTCACAAGAAAATAAAATATCATCCACCATAGCTAAATATGCAACCTCTTTCTTTTCTCATGTTCCAACACAAACATTTGAATAATTTATTTTAACCAAATTTATTAACTGATATCTGTCTTTATTTAAATCTAATGATTCTCACGTATATTTTTAAACTTGCGAATTGCATGATTTAAGAATAAATGATAGTTGTTCTGAGTGGTAGCTCAATTGGCTATGGACCACGTCTCATAAAACAGATGTCACTAGTTCAAATTCCTCATCCACCTTCCCTTGTATGGACATGTAAAAAAAAAAAATAATAAATGATAGTTTAATAAATTGGATTGAAATTACAATTTGAAAGAAAATTTTGTCTTTTTTTTTTATTAAGAATTTGAAATTAAAATAATATTTTTTTCCCCCAAGAAAAAGGTTGTTTTGGTACCTTCCAGAGTATAAAATTCATTTTACACAAGTTGTCTTTTGAGAGCCCAACCCAACCCAAGTCTAACACATTTGGGGCAGGGTTCACCAGTAGCCCAACCCAAGCCTCGCCCTAACGGCTAGTACTCTTTTTCAAAAGATAAAGATAAAGTGGATGGTGGATCCAAACGTCGTAAATGACTAATTATATCGCCGTCAATCTCCGTCAAATACAATTTCAAATACAAAAAGGCCCCTCTCCTAACGGCTCTTTCTGAAACCACTTTGATTTCGGTCTTTCCTCTTTCTTGGACTCACTTCTCTCTCATTCTTCAACGAGAACCCGAAAATTCCAAAACCAGTCAACGGTAATTCCTCGTATGATGTCGAATGTATAATCTCACACAACCAGGTACTCTTCTGGGTCTCCTTTCGTTTTTCTTAAAACTTGTTTGGTTAGAGAGCAATCGCAGGAAAAAGAACAGAAATCTTGGGATTTCACTGTAGCATTGTGTTAATTTGCATTGTTTGTGGGTTTTCCTTAGGTAAATTCTTGAACTATGGAAGTCAAAGGCATTGGATCATTTGCTTGACATGTATCAATAATTTCTGTAAATTTTGTAGACTTTGTTAGTTTGGACACTTACATGTCTGTTGGCTTTCTCTGTGTTAGTTCTCTGTTTGGTTGACTAGAAAACCTGGCATTTATATAAATGTGATTTTGATTCTTCACGTTATTTTGTTCTCAAAGAATTAATAACTCAACCAGGCCAGTTTGCTAAAGATTGTACTTAGCTCAGTCGAGTGTAGGCCTTAGTTCATAGTTTTCTGGTCCCTGATGAGTAGAAAAGTGAAGACCCAAAATGTTAGTTTCATCCCTGCTCCAGGATTTTCCCAGAAACAAAACAGAGAAACGTGAAATGTTGAATATTATTAAATGTTTCCCATATAAGCAGACTAAAATTTCTTTTCCTTTTTATTTATCAAATATTTTTTAAGAAATTTTTGTTCTTTCTTCTTCTTTTTTTGGAGGGTGGGGGAATATGCCTATCGTTAACGCAGAAAACACGATGGGCAAACAACGCTGCTCCTCAAGCTTTCCTTAGTTACTGAAGCTTCATACACCAATTAAATTTTGATTATTTTGTTGGCATAGCCAGAATTCTGATGATTTAATGTTGTTTCCTCTGGTTAAACAAAGTACTTCTGGATGTACTTATCGGTGCCCTAATCCACTTCAGCTTGTTTTGCGTTCAAACAGGCATATTTCTGATTTGTTGTTGGGGAAGGAAAGAAAATGGACAAGGTTTATGAAAAACTGGATGAAGCTAAAGCTGAGATTGAGAATCTCAGGGCAGAATGCAAAAGCAAAGCAGAATTATGCGAGAACTTGAAGAAAGCCCACAATGAACAGCTCATTAAAAGCCAGGAAGCAAGCCTGAAAATTGAGAAGCAATCTCAAGAACTAAATGAAAAGGCAGAAGAAATCTCCGTGGCAAAGCAAATCTGCGAGGAACTTAAATGCAGTTCGAATGAAAAAGAATCTATCATTAAACATTTGAGTGCTGCAAATGATAAGCTTAGAGTTGATTGCGATGAGAAGTCCCTTAAATGGGAAAAAGAAAACAGAGATTTGGTGTTGGCTTTAGATGAGGCCAATGAGAGGATCACGGATCAAGAGCAAAATATTCGTGCATATAGAGAAGAGATTGAAGGCCTCAAGGGGTGTCTATCGCTTTCACAGAAGAAGTGTTTGGAAGCAGAGAAAAGAGCTAAAGCATCTAAAGAACTGAGAGAAAGAGATGATATGTTGCTCAATTTGGAGGAGGAGAACAGGAAGCTTGAAGATCAGCTAAAGTGGAAAAAGGAGCAATTTGCACATCTACAAGAAGCGCATGAAAAGCTACGAAATCAGTTCAGGGAGAGTAAGAAGGAGTGGGGGCAGGAGAGATCTACATTGCTTGATGAGATTTGTTCACTACAGACCAGGTTAGATTCTCAAACCAGGATCTCAGAAGATTTGAATAAGAGGTTACAAATGTGCAACCAAGCCCTGACCCATGAAGAAAGCCGGAGAAAGTATCTGGAAGCTCAAGTTTCTGAATTCCAGACACATTTTGAGAATGCGTTTGCAGAGTGCCAGGATGCAAATTCGCTATTGGAATGCTTGACTGCGCAAAGGGACAAAGAAATTTCAGCTCTAAGGCATTCACTGGGCACAAAAGAGATGGATTATAAAGAAATGGAATATCAAGCTGCGAAACTAGAGCAAGAAAATCAAGAGTTGCGGATATCCCTCAGAGAACTGCAGGAAGCTGGAATACAAGAATCAGGAGCTTCATCTTCTCAGGCCAAGCTACGAAACAAGCTCAAAAGTTTGGAGCAGATGCACCGAGATAGTGCTGCAAAACTTAGGGTTAAAGAAGCTGAATTGAACTCTCAAATGGAAAAGATGGCAGGAGACCTGAATGGCTGTCGGTCAGAGTTGGAGAATAAAGATGCTGCAATAGAAGAGCTTAGGATGGAGTTGGAAGGCTATCAGTCTTTAGCTATGCAGTTGAAATTGCAAAATGAGGAGATCTCCGTGATGTTACTGGTGTTAAAACTGGGAATTTCTGAGGCTCAGTTGCGAATTGCAAACGAGAAGGCTGCAATGGATGTGCAAGACAAAGAGAGAGAAGAGAAGGTTTCCCAATTGATGAAGCAGCTGGAGATGAAGAATGCTGCTCTTTCTGCAAATAGGGCTAAAGAAGCTGACTTGAGTTCTCAAATGGAAAAGATGGCAGGAGACCTGAATGACTGTCGGTTGGGGTTGGAGAATAAAGATGCTGCAATAGAAGAGCTAAGGATGGAGTTGGAAGGCTGTCAGTCGTTAGCTATGCAGTTGAAGTTGCAAAATGAGGAGATCTCCGTGATGTTATTGGTGTTAAAACTGGGAATTTCTGAGGCTCAATCAAAGCTTGTGAACAAAAGGGTTGAAATGGATGTGCATGACAAAGAGAGAGAAGAGAAGGTTTCCCTATTGATGAAGCAGCTGGAGATGAAGAATTCTGCTCTTTATGCAAAAAGGGATAAAGAAGCTGGATTGAGCTCTCAAATAGAAAAGATGGCAGGAGACCTGAAAGCCTGTCAGTCTGACTTGGAGAATAAAGATGCTGCAATAGACGAGCTTAGTCTGGAGTTGGAAGGCTATCAGTCTTTAGCTATGCAGTTGAAGTTGCAAAATGAGGAGATTTCTGTAATGTTTTTGGTGTTAAAACTAGGAATTTCTGAGGCTCAATCGAAGCTTGCGAATGAAAGGGTCGAAATGGATGTGATTGACAAAGAGAGAGAAGAGAAGGTTTCCCTATTGATGAAGCAGCTGGAGATGAAGAATTCTGCTCGTTATGCAAAAAGGGATAAAGAAGCTGGATTGAGCTCTCAAATGGAAAAGATGGCAGGAGACCTGAAAGCCTGTCAGTCTGACTTGGAGAATAAAGATGCTGCAATAGAAGAGCTTAGGATGGAGTTGGAAGGCCATCAGTCTTTAGCTATGCAGTTGAAGTTGCAAAATGAGGAGATTTCTGTAATGTTACTGGTGTTAAAACTGGGAATTTCTGAGGCTCAATCGAAGCTTGCGAACGAAAGGGCCAAAATGGATGTGCATGACAAAGAGAGAGAAGAGAAGGTTTCCCTATTGATGAAGCAGCTGGAGATGAAGAATTCTGCTCCTTCTGAGGCTCAATTGAAGCTTGCAAAAGAGAAGGATGAACTGGATGTGCAGGCCAAAGAGAGGGAGGATAATATTTCTTTGTTGATGCAGCAGCTGGAGATGAAGAACGCTGCTCTATTTAGAGCCCAGAAAGATACCGTTGGAGAACGCGAGAAGGCTGAATCTTTATCAAGGAGGATTGAGTCCTTGGATGAACAGCGACTATTAATGCAGAAAGAAGTTGAGAGGTACAAGGAAATGCTCGAGGAATCTTCCAGGTGTCAACTTTGCTTGAAAGAACAAGTTTTGAAGATGGAAAGCAGCTCAAAGGAGAAACTTGGAGAAGTTTGCGATGCGTTAGAGAGGGCAAATACTGAATATGCTGAGAAAATCTGTGAAAATAATGAGATTGAATTTGAATTGCAGATATGGAAATCAATAGCTGAACGTTTGAAATGTGATCTTGAAGAAAATCACGCAGTGCGGAAAGAGCTAGAAGCTTCTCTTCTCTCACAAGTAGATGTAGGGGAAACGTTCAAGCAAGATAAGAATAGCCTTATCCAGATGTTAGAAGAGAGAGACCGAAGAATAGATGATCTCCAGCAACAGATTGTGTTCCTGGACCAGAAGCTTAGCACAAGGGAAACAGAAATGTCCTTTGAGCAAGAGAAAGTGAGCTTTTTCCAGGCTACGAGAGATAAGGACAAGGTTTTAGAGCAACTTGAGAAAGAGGTTGCATGGCTGGAGCAAGAATCATTGAGAAGAGAATTTGAAGGTGCTGTGCTTTCACAAACTGTGGCAGAGAGAACATTCGGGCATGAGAAAGAAAAACTTATCCTCCAACTAGAAGTTAAAAACGAGAGACTAGATGATCTCATGCAACAAGTGAAGTCATTGGAACAAAAGTTTAATAGCTCATTAATCTCTTTTTCTTCACAGCTTGCTAAGAAGCAGGCAGAGATTAATTTGGTCCGTGAAGCTTGGGAGAGGCTTACTGCAGTTGAGATACTGGCTGCACTAGAAGTTGAAGAGAAGAAGTTGATGATTGTGGAACTTGAGGATGATATCAGTAATATGCACCAGAAATTGGAATTGCAGGAAAAGTCCTTCTGCCATTCAAGACAGCAGGCACTAGAAATTGAAGCTGAACTGGATGCAAAACAATTGGAAATAAAGAATTTGACTACCCAAATGGAGACAAGGCTGAGAACTTCAGATGCCTTAGTTAACGAGCTGAAGAACGAAAAAAGAAGTTTACTGGAAGATGTTATGAAATTGTTGTCAGACAGGGAAAACTTGTTGGGTTTTATTGCAGGATTGGGTGATGGGATCAGTGAGTTCTCCACTGCAGACTCACAACTGATGAGTGGTTTGAGCCGGATGGTGCAGTCTTTTGACAACAATGATTCAGAAATGGTTTTGAAGGAGGATGAGGAGGAGCTCGTTCAGTCTGTAAAAGAGAACTGGAATATCCATTCTTCTCCAGCCACAAAGAAATATGAAGTCATTTCAGATGGAAGACCGCCATTTAGAGAGCGCAACAATTAACTGTGGAAAGAAGCTACGTATAATATAGCTTGTGCAACTCGGTCTTGCTTCCTCGTATACATGCTTCAGGTTTTCAGCGTGGATTCCTTTTAGCTTGTCTATGACTGATTTATGCATGTATTTGTTTATATTTCTGCCAGTGACAAATTACCACAAATTCAGATTTATTTGTTTGGGGGGCCAGAATGTTTTCTTGTAACTTCAACTGATACTAAAAGAAGTTGATTTTACTTCACGATACCATGTACATTTGCATTGAATCTTTAGCTCTCTTCTTCCATGGATGCATACTTTACTAATCATTTATGCAAAGAGTAATGCTGATGGTGTGACAATAAAAACCAGCCATTAAATCATTTTAATTGTATGACAGTCGCATAGTAGTATACTAAATAGCATACTCTACTTCTTTTGGGAGGGGGTTAAAAATTTGCATCCCAATGGAGCTTGAAAATGGTTAATACTTCTTAGGACAGAGTGGATACTTCAGAACAGTATATCTTGATAATAACAACAATCTTTGCTTAAAAGTATCCCTCGAAAATGATGGATGAAATTAAAAAATGTGGTATAGTAACCAAATATTTGTTTGATGGTATGAACGAATAATGTAGCAAAGCAATGTGCATCATAAAGATACAATAAATCAGTTGATAATTTGAGTTGATAGTATTATGACTCTCCCTTGCTGTACTCAGCTTCATTCATCTTTAAAACGCATGACTAAACACCAGAGGGAGAACTAATTCTACTTGCCCCTGTTGATGATCCTGATTTCTGAGAAAATTCTGATAATCCCTGCCTCAAAGCTCTAAGGTTTACCCCATCATCGACCAATATGCTTGTTACACCCATTTTTGATACCTGTAAATATCATTGCAGGAATGAGACTATTCATTGAAAGTTCTGCTACCTAACGTGAAACAATTTTCTTCATAATTTTCTGCTTTAAAGATTTTTAATAACCTATGACGTGGTAAACAGTTTTCAAAACTAGAATGGTAAGGAAGGGACAACTTTACCGCTTCAATGTTCCTATTCTCATCATCAAAGAAAAGCATTGAAGTAAAAGGTTCCCCAGTACTTCTATGAATTCTTTGGAAATGCTCTGTTTTGTGACTCCAACTGGAAAAAATTTCCTGCATAATAATCCGTAATAACAACTCTTTAGAAGAGTAAGTGGAACAAATTGCAAAGTCTTTTTATTTTCCTCGACAAATATTACTGTCAAATAAATAGACAATGAAAAGCAAGATACGGACGTTAAAAATGATAGCAACAAGAAACCAACCATCTTGCAGAAACTAAAGCATTCAGTTATATGAAGATGGCAACTAGAATTTGAAACCATCACAGACCTACCAAAAGAATAGACTTATCATCTTACATAAAATAACCATGTAAAAGGGCTACTAAGTTCCCAATGACTTTTAAATTTAGCCTTGAGATGAATATGATTTTTTAAACATCTTGATTACTTATCAAAAAAAGAAAGGAAAAAAAGAGATGAATATGAGGAATCTAACAAAATCTACATTGCTTCAAAGGTCAGTGCAAATTATACTCTTGTACTCCTTTAGAGAGGGAGAAAAGAAGCAAGAATAAAACAAGGCAACCACCCTCTAACTTGTCTTTCGTCAAAAAGTATGTGAACCCAGTGATACTGTAATTAGAGAAAGGAAATTGAAAAGAAATGGTGACAATGCTTCCTTGGAGGCTCGCCTGGGTCATAAACATGGACTGGATGCCCAATTTATCGAGAAATGTTTTGGCTATCTCAGGAGTTGGTGATCTAGAAGCAATAGCTACATTAATTCCACTGTCCTTGAGTGCATATAATATGCCTCTGGCATTAGGAAACAGAGTCGGCGTGTCATCCTCATAGAAGCACTCACTGTCAAGTAACCATGAATGTTATTAGTACTAATTATCAAGTTTCCTTTTCAATTTAGCAGGAAATCTAGCACTACCAATCATTTGTAGAATATTGGTTCGTAAAAGTTAGTTTATAAGAGTACTTTGGGATATAAACCAAGGCAACAAATGTTGAACATACATGATGCTACCCATTTTCAGTGCACAGATAGATATCCAAGCATTCATGCACATCAGCGATCATGATTTGAATTTTCCAAACACCATACTACAAACAACGCTATAGGAGAGGAGAACTAAATAATGGTAGATACGGAAACACTTTTCTTTTCCTAATAGAATAGTCATTCTCGCGTACCATTCGTGCCCCGTATATTTTCAGCACTGGAAAGATTAATCAATTTGGTGCACTATCTTAGGGAAAAAAAACGTGTAGGCTCTTGCAAGTAAAAAGACAATCATGCTTCCCATAACCCAATGAACAACGATTTAATCATCCAACACAAATCGTGATAAGCACTAACTTCACAATAATGTCAATAAAATTTCACCAAATTATTCATCTTTATCATAAAAACCAACAGTTAATAAAAAATTAAAAAAAAAAAAAAAAAAAAAAGCCCATTCGCTGTTTTTACAATCTAAGATCAAAATGACCCGATTCTCTATCATACCCAAGAAAAAAAAAGACCCCATAATTTTAGTCCTCTAACGGCCATTTACTTGTAAATTTGCAATGGGTACCAAGATTTGCAGAAAAAGAAGCCGTACGACAACTGACAGCATCCATATACGCATACAAGCACATATAAGTGATACACTGATACGTAGGTGCACATAACAAGCTTAAAGATTCAAAAAATTTTAAAAAAAATTATGGCTTTTTCGATAATGGGTCATGATCAAAAGCCAAAGCGGCACCAACAGTTATCAACATAAGAGATTAACAAGAAAACAGAGAGGGAGTTTTGATAATACATATACCAATATAAGGGCCAGAGAGTATAGTCGAGATCGAAGACGACGAGGCGAGGACGGTTCTGGTGGAGCCCGATTATCTGCAGTGCCTCGTTCTTCACCTTCTCGTCGTCTTCCATGGTAAGGTCTTCGCAGCTCTGTGTACAAATTTCACCAGCTTTTTAGAATGTCACGTTAAAAAAATAAAAAAGGTTTTTTAGAATGTATATATATATATATAGATTTTTTTTTTTAAAAAAAACTTTAATGTAATATGAAGATAAAAATAGTTTTAACAGATTTTTTAACATTTTATATTTTGGAGTATTTATTAATATTTTTATTTTATAAAAAATTATAAAGTATGGCCAATTGGGTCAATTCAAAGTTCAAACCCAAACGTGAGGAAAAACAAAATCAAGGACTTCTTCGAGTCACGCTGCCCATGGAACACACGTTGGGTCGTCAAGCACAAAACCGCCACGTGGACAGAAAATAGACATTCTTTCGCGAATATCCTTTCTTTCTCGCGTATATCAAGCAGAGCATAGATGAACAGTTCTTTTTTCCTTCTTCTTCTTTTCCCGTATCAAAATAGAAAAATAGAAGGAAAATAATAAATAAAAAAAATTCAGAAGCCTGGGAATTTCTGATTTTTCTTCATCACAAGGTAATTTTTTTAAGTTGTTATTATTATTATTATTATTTAAGTTTGGCTTCTATTTGATGCTTTGGCGATTTTTTTCTCGAATTGACATGGTGATTATTTTCTTACTCTTTATGGGAATTAGTTGTCGGAATACAATATAGTTTAACAACTTGTGTGACCTCAATTTTTTTTCTTGATTAAGGAAATTGGGGGTGTGGTTTAAAACGGTGGGCTTTCAAGGTGTTTAATTTATTATGTATGTAAATTTGGACGGTGAGCTCCCAAGAATTGACATTTATAGGGTTTTCTGAGTCCCCCTGCTGATATTTTCAGAAGGTGCAATCGAAGTTGATAGTTTGATGTTCGTGGTGTCAATTCTATAATACATTTAATGTAGGCAGAACAATTTTTTTTCTTAAAAATAATAATAACAATAATAGTGGCTTAATTCCCAAATCGTTGTTATGAATGGGTTGTATCTTTCATTTTTCAAGACAAATTGATGGTACTATGCAGTGCATCCACATTGGTTCTTCGATGTTAGTTTAATTATTTTTTGCTTATTTTCCTTTTTGGGTTAATGGATATAGTTGAGAGAGTTTGGCATGTGGCGGGGTCTATATGCTTTAACCTTTTGATGCCATCTGAATTTTTTATTTGCTTTAGCAGGCTCTTTAGTTGTGAGGATCTCAAAGAGCCATCTGGGTTATGGTCCCTTGATCAAAATCAATTTTTGGTGTAGAGGCTACCTGAAACCAAGTAGTGTTATGATCTTGGGGTACTAATCGTGCAGTCTGACCCACCAGTTTCAATCTGGTAATGGCTCTCGCTTGTTATTTGCAACTGTCCCCTGAATTGGGGCTCTGCGGGAATCAGAGATGCAATAAACAATACAAGGTACTTAATTTCTTTTGTTTCAATTTTTTCGAGTCCCCTTTTATGTTCAGCAGCTATGTTTTTATTCCTATTCTGAAGTTATTTGTTTGTTTACAGAGTGTAATAGGAAGGGGCAAGCTACATTTGTTAAGTGCTACTCTTTCATCACGCGTGTCGGTATGATTTTTGGTTTAGAACTTTAGCCCCACTTGTCTTTCCCCCATTTCAATATTGTGTTCCTTTCAAAGCAACCTGACATATGTTGAAGCATTGAATGAGTGATGAAGTATCATTGTCATCTAAAACATCGACAAACAAGTACTGCAATGTCCAGCATGATTGATGCATCTTTTAAGTGTCAATTAGTTAGGTGCTTTATTCTACTTAGAGGTTATTCTGGAAATCGGCAAGACTAATAGCTGGCGGGCATTCTGATCACATGCTACCATTAAATGCTTCTTTTGTGAATTTTAAACCTGTTGTTCGCTATATTACCATTAAAATTGCTACTTCTATTTCATCATATTCAAGTGATAACAAGATCTTGCTGTTTTAGTAAATTCTGGTATATTGTTGGCATCTGGGTTTATTACTATTGAGGTTTAATGACCCATGTCTGGTCTAGTGTAATTAGTGTATGCTTTTAGCACCTTGCTGATGAATTAATTAGTTAGTTTCTCATTGGCAATTTCAGTTCTGAAGTAATTGTACTTTGTTACATTGTGCTGTTTTGTCCAACTAGATATGTGCTCTCTTCAATGTGTATATGAGAAACAGAATGGAAACCCAGACTCTTATTTTAAAAGCAGAAATGTAGTCTATTTCTTTTGCTAAATTTGATGTTTTGATTGCGTGCTAGCTGTTGCTTTTCCACCCTAAAAATGGTTGCATAGATGTATTCTAATTGATGCTATTAGCATTGATGGAACTGTAACTAATGTGAAAAAAACTATACATATATCTGTTCTGTTACAGTTTCAGCGACAGGAATCTTGGAGCTTTTGCCTTTTGGACACTGCATACAGGCCAATACATTCGTTACCTAGCAGATTCAACGCTTTTAAATGCTGTTCTTTTCTAAGACCAGGCCAACCATTTCAACTCCCTAGTACAAAGACCGTTGCCATGGCATTGACGGGGTAAATTTGTCTTCAATCAATTAGCATTCATTCAATAATTATATTGAATTCAATACCTTGCTGCCTTTTTAATCTTTGGTTTTCTGTTGAGTCTATCCTGTAGAGGTACTCAAATTGGACTAGTGATTGATTCTGTGGTAAACCTATTGAATTATAGTTTAAACTGCGTTCAAAGGTAGAAATTCTGTACGGAGCAATTGTGTCTCCAATTACAGTCCTTCTGAGATGTAAAATATATCTTTTCTTTGATCACAGTTTCAATTTAATTAGGCTTTTCTGTAAAGATATATGGACCTCTTGTAATGATGTAAATATAAAAGGAACTGCTCAAACATGTAAGCTAAAGCAGGAAAAGCTAGATGGATATCAAGTTGGACTCTGATCTTATTTTTGAGTGATTTGTTAGAAGGTAATATTATCTGTTTTGTGTTCAGGTAGTGTGTCTAAAAAATGTGGTCTTATGTTTCCTTTAGGAGTTTTTGAAATAAATCTTGTTGTCCCCAGTATGTCATGTTTCTTTTTAATCACTATGTTCTTGTCAATGTAGTAATCATTTAGTTTTTTTGTATTATGCAGGTCATATAATGTCTTAGAAGGTAGTCCTCTTGTACTTAAGTTGGTTCCAGCAGTTGGTATTATTATTTTTGCTGTATGGGGCATTGGGCCACTTTTGCGTCAGAGCAGAAACGTACTTCTTCATGTATGTGCAATATTTTTAAGTCTTCATTTTCATGTCATTTACCATGGTACAACAAATATTCTTTCTGTTTCCATATTGACTTGATGCCCTGATAAATATTCTGCAGAAGAATGATAATAGTTGGAAAAAGAGTCGCACTTATTATGTCATGACGTCATATCTTCAGCCTTTGCTGCTGTGGACGGGAGCAGCACTAATTTGCAGGTGAGTCTATTATGACATGTTGAACTAGGAGAGTTTTATATTCTTATCCTTGAATACAGGATTTATTTTCCAGATTTACTGCTCACAGTTCTGTTTCTTGCAGAGCACTGGATCCAGTAGTTCTACCTACAGAAGCTAGCCAGGTTGTTAAGCAACGTCTTTTGAATTTTGTGAGATCATTGTCAACTGTGCTGGCCTTAGCCTATTGTTTATCAAGGTGGGTGTATATTCTACATTTGTCTTGGTTTTGAAAACCTTGATGAGGTTTTCACTCAACCTTGTTTAATAGACTAAAACCATTGTGCTGCAGGTGGGGTTATATTGGAACTTATTAGGTCTAATAGTGAATTGCAATCACCATTACGTTAAATATGTAATGGTTAAGCAGTTTGCAACTTCGCATATCCTCACTTTCCTTTTGCTAAAGATATTCTTTCTGCTTCTTTTAAAGTTACGGCAATTCCGCCACTATTTGTTACTTATTACTGCTTCATTGGCTCTAATTATCCTTATTTTCAGGCAATATGGATAATGTTTTGCCAATGACAGTGTTTACTGCAGTTACTTCCATGACAACTAAACCAATTATAATATTTTCTGTGCAGCATGATTCAACAAGCACAGAAATTTGTCACTGAGACTAATGATTCTAGTGACACTAGAAATGTAAGTGCGTCAATGCTTTATCATAATGATTGCTTGGGGATGTAATTACTTATTATATTGCTAGAAAAAATGCATATTCTACAATGAAAATTACTTGCTCTTTGGGCAGATGGGATTCCAATTTGCAGGAAAAGCTGTATACTCTGCTGTATGGGTTGCTGCTGTCTCATTGTTCATGGAGTTGCTGGGTTTCTCTACCCAGAAATGGTTGACTGCTGGAGGTCTTGGGACTGTCTTGTTAACTCTTGCTGGTCGTGAGGTGCAAACCTAATTATTGCCTTTTACTTTATTCTAACCATAGTAAACTATTTTATTTGTGGCAAATTTTGATATCTATTTGTTTAATATTTCTAGATATTCACAAATTTCCTTTCAAGTGCTATGATTCATGCAACTCGGCCTTTCGTTGTGAATGAATGGATTCAAACCAAGATTGAAGGCTATGAAGTTTCTGGTACTGTTGAGGTTTGTATTTGAATGTTGAACTTTTACCCTAAAGAGCAAGTGGCTACAAGAAAAGGACCAAAAAATAGATAGTATTGTATCTACATATAGATTTTGATGTTTTTCCCATTATTAATGAATACAGAGAAAATTACAGTGTATGAACACTGGTTACATCAGTGAGTTAAAACAGCATAATTTATTCAGAAAATTTTCTTCTTTGAATTTTGATGATTTTTATTCCCTATAGCATGTGGGTTGGTGGTCACCAACAATTGTGAGAGGTGAAGATCGTGAAGCAGTTCACATTCCAAACCATAAGTTCACCGTGAATGTTGTGAGAAATCTCAGTCAAAAATCTCATTGGCGTATCAAAACACACCTAGCCATTAGTCACTTGGACGTCAATAAGATTAATGTGAGGAGCAATTTCCATTATCTATCCTTTCATACATATTATAGCTGCTTTTTTGCTGCCATTGAATTTTTATTTGATTTTCATCTGCGATTAATTGGTTTGTCTGCTCTTTCCTTGCAGAGTATTGTCGCTGATATGCGCAAAGTCTTAGCAAAGAATCCACAAGTTGAGCAACAGAGGTTGCACAGAAGAGTGTTTTTGGAAAATGTTAATCCTGAAAACCAGGCTCTTTTGGTTAGTGCTAAACATCCAAATTATTGTGCAAGTTGATTATTTTATGTATTGTTTCACTCTTTATTATCTTTTGAGTCTCCACTTTTTTATTAAAACGGGTAGGTTCCATTAATTAGGCATATGTGTTCTGTTGTAGAAATTAAAATTTTTCCCCGTCTTTCTTTGTTGTTATGGATAGCTTTTGAAATCATTCTGCAACCTATAAATTTTGATGTGAATAGAGGAAAGGAAAACAAAATTAGACAGTAACCTGAGCACTTACTTGAAAAATTATTATTATTATTATTATTATTTTCATTTTTGTTAATTAAGGCTTAATTAGTTTACACGTCAAAAAATTTCCTAACAAAATTTTTTTTCCTAGAAAATTGTTTCTTATATTGACTTCATAAGAAACTAGCAAAAAGGCATCTTATAAGATTGACCAATTAGATTTATGAGAGAAAAATATATGCTTAGTAATAGTGCTTTTTAATATTTAAGTGCTCTGGTATCAGTTTTGTACACATACATGTCTAGTTATATATTTGTTATTTAATATTTGTGTGTACATTTACAGATATTGGTATCATGTTTCGTGAAGACTTCACATTTTGAAGAGTATCTATGTGTTAAGGTAAGAGAATTTTTCTCTATCACTTTTGACCCATAGAGAATTATACGTGTTTGAATCCATCGTGCAATAATGACGGTAGTAATCCAATGCACCTGACAATTCAGTAGAGAGAATTTAAAACCTGCTAGCATTCAAAAATCTTCTTTGAGCCCTCTGTAACGAATCAAGGAAAGCGTTAGCTACGTTTGCACTATTACTCTAACATGACTAGCCAAGTTGCAATTAGAGCTCCTTAGAATTGCTTACAAAGATTAGTCTCACTCAGTAAGAAACCAATGTGGGACGTTGTAGCTTTATAATCCACCTCGCTTAATGTAGGCAATTTATCTTTTCAATATGAGACTAACTTTCTAGGGTGTCACAATTTTCCCCACTCAAATTCTTGACGTCCTCATCAAGGCGCATTGTCATGCAGTACTTTAGCGCCTTATGGTGTTATTTTGTTACTCTGATACCGTTAATGACTCAATGAAAGTGTTATTTACATATGCATTATCACTTCAAAAGGACTAGTCAAGTTGCAATTGGAGCTCTCTAGAATCGCTTATAAAGCTCAATCTCAGCTAGTAAGAAATCAATGTGGAACTTAGCATCTATATTACCTTTATGATCCACCCGCTCAATGTGGAACTTCGCACCCTTTTTAATGTGGTGTGCAGCACAAAATGTCCTCATTCTAATGGCTCATAAGTGAGCCAGATGCATGCTTTTGTGTTTTCATTCTTATGTTAGGTTTGGTTCCAATCTGCATGTAGTGTGATAAGGGTGGGCTGGGTCTTATGATCTTAATATATTGTAACTTGTGAATGCACAGGCAAAGTGAAGAATGATAAATTATGTCCAATTTTTAGATGAGTATCTATAGATAAGATTAAGGGCTACTTCTTTGGGATAGCCCACTACCCAATCACCATGCTTGTAAATGGAAAAAAGCAAGAGTGGAAGGACAGGGGAGGCGCTGGTGAACTATTCCATTGATTAGGTGAGAGGATGAAGAAGTAAGAGGAAATGAGGAGGGAAGAGCAATCCCTTTTAGCCACAAAAACTCATCCTCCTAAACTTGGACGCATTGGGGGAGAAGGGTGGAGCTTTTAAGAATATAAGAAATCTGTATGGCCCCCTTCACACTTTCTTCCAATCTATCGAACCAGATGAGGGATTGACAGTCTCCTGCCCTCCCTTTATTCTTCCTAGCCCACCGTATCCTGTCCTTCATTTTTTCCATCCCTCTAACCATACAAGTCTAAAGATCTGGCAGGAAATCATTGTTGAGAACAATCAGATGAATGAACCAAGCTAGTTTATACAATGCATCAAAGAGGTGTTCCTTATTCACCTCATTTCTGTATGCTATGCTGTTTGTAATTTTTTCTTCCCAAATGGACCTTATTTATTTAGTTAGTTTATGCAATATTTTCACAGTTTTCACTTTATGGTGGTTCTCTCATGCACATACAAACTCTTAATACAACACATGGTATGATATGTCAGATTTGCACGCATGCTTTTATGTATGATCTTGCATAGTTTTTTTTTTTAGTGCAATATTGTGTAGTTGCTCTATCCAAACACCACGTACCCATCTTGTCCATTTGTGATTCCGTTATGCAGCTAGTGGCCATTGATGCATATGAATCATAAGGAGACTTCCTGTTGACATCTCTATTTGGAAGAAATTGTTTAGGTGGTGTTTTGGTAGAAATTACTTCACTGGTTTCTGACTGTGTATGGACTATGGTTGTTAGATTTCAAGCTTTACCGTCTTTTTGGCAGCCAAATGAGCCTTGTTTATATCAATCAGCCATCCTAGAAGTATATAAAATGCAGCTTATTGTCAGAGGATTGAGCTCATTATAAGTTTAATGTTGTTTGACAAAACAGGAAGCTATACTGTTAGATCTTCTTAGAGTCATCAGCCATCACCGAGCTAGACTTGCCACGCCAATCCGTACAGTGCAGAAAATATATGGTGATACCGACTTGGAAAATGTACCATTTGCAGATACAATATTTAACCGTAGTGAAGTGGCATCAAACCGCCCATTGTTAATGATCGAACCCCCTAACAGAATTAATGGAGAAGATAAAATAAAGAATCGTTCAGTGCGTGCAACTGCAGAACAAGACAGTAAGACCAGTGTACGACCTACACCTGACAACAAGGGTGATGCTAAGGTTGAACCAACATCAGTTCTTGACCACAAGACCAAGGAAACACCAACTTCTGACACCAAGGGAGATAATAAGATTGGAGAGACACCAAATCCTGATCCCAAGGCAGAGCTCAAGTCTGCAGCAGTATCTGTGTCAGATCCAAAGGGGTACGAAAATGCAACAACGAAACCAACATCAAAACCTGTGTCTAAGACAAATTCTAAGGGAGCAGAAATGCCTTTCTCTGACCCCAAAGGGATGGGTTCAGTATCTGATAATTCAACCCAAAAGGTCTCTGATGGCAAGCAACCAAAGAGTGCAAGTTTTGGGAATGTTACGCAGAAGTCTAGGAGTCCATCGGTTTCCTCATCTGAAGGAAGTGTTGACAAACCAATAATTCAATCCAGACAGGAAGGTGAAAGGATGCCAGCACCGGTTGCACAGCCTTCAACAACAAGGCCTATATTGGAAGATAATATAGTACTTGGTGTAGCTTTGGAGGGCTCAAAAAGAACACTTCCTATTGATGAGGGAATGGTTACCCCGCCAAGTCATGCAGAAGGAAAGGAAATGGCTGCAAGCCGGAATGGAAATGGGTCTCCTACTTCTGAGAAGGATAAGAAAGATGGCCATGTTCCAACTGGACCAAGTTCAACGTCTGGCAATCAGTGAGATCAATTAGGTTGATCGATGAAGATGTCTTAGTTCTTGCTCCTGCTCTTGCTAACTCTCCGGAATTACACCATCAAAGCTGTGTTTTTTCAAGCTGAAGTATACACTGTACATTCCATTTTTTATTTTATTTTTTCACTATTCTTGTCATGATAATTTGTATTATCTGGCGGGCTTGACAATTTAGCTGTACACCATACAGATATCGAATCTGTCAAGATATGAATGGTCTTGGCAATCAAACTGATCTACTTTGTGACTCCAAGCTATTCCTGTTTTGCTTGTAGAAATTAGAGAGAGGACTATACAAAAGTTATTTTTTTTATTTTTAAGGAAAATTGTCCCATAGCATCTCCAACAGATGCTTTAAATTGACTATTTAGTTAAATTTACAAGTTTTGGTCCTCCAGCAGATGAGTTAAAGTAGCATTTATCCATTCGGACCATTCTACTGCTACAGTACTCTTTCAGATTTAACAACCCACTGTAGCAACTGTTGGTGTTTTTTTATTATATTTTCTCTTTCCTTTCCATTTTTTTAATCTTTTCTCTCTCTCTTTCTCCCCTTCTCCCTCAACTCTCTTATCCCTCTGCCCTTTCTCCGAATGATCCGCTTCCGCACCAGAGCCTTCTGCACACACGCAAACAAGCAATCAAACGCTCTTTCTCTCTTTCATTGAACGAAAATGGGAAAACTTCAGCAATCGTTTTCGAAGCCTTGTCCAATCCCATTTTCGAAACCCCCACTCTCTTTCATTGAACGAAGATCGGCCCCTACACGGGGAGAGACCCAAGCGTGAAGAAGCCCGGGTGGCTCAGGCAGAGAGCGCCGCAAGGGGAGAGGTACGACCAGGTGAAGGAGTCGCTCTCGCGGCTGAGCCTGAACACGGTCTGCGAGGAGGCGCAATGCCCCAACATCGGAGAGTGTTGGAACGGAGGCGGGGATGGTGTTGCCACTGCAACGATCATGTGCGGGTGAGAGAGATGGGGAAGAAAATGTGCAGCCACTCTTGCTGAAAGAAGAAAATGAAAAGATAAAAACAAAAAAAAAAAAATAATATTTAATTAGAATAGATGGTTAAAATAATTGCTCATGTAGTAAAAACCTAATAACTAAAATGAGAAATATGTATTTTGAGCCGCTAAAATAGCCACTCTTACTCCAGGTTTGAGTTTTACCCCTATGATAAATAAGGGCTTGGGTTTCTAATTTTGACGAGTAAATAGGCTTCGAGTTTCCGTTTTGTGACAAGTAAAGACAACCGTCTAATTTTTCATCAATCTCTTAATGAACCCATGTCAGACCAATTAAAACACAGCACATGAACCCCATTTACTGCCAAGTCATTCCACCCATGGCTGGGCTGCCCAGTCACAATGGTTGGGAGAGTGAGCTGATCGTGACTCGGTCGCCACCGTGGCTAGGACATGCCTAGCTATGGTGGCCCGGGCACGGTGTCTTGAGTCTCTCCTAGCCATGGTTGGATCGTGCCCAGCCACCTTGGCTAAGAGACGACCCAGCCACCATGGCTGGGCACAACCTGACCATGGCTAAGTCGACATTGTGGTTGAGATGTGCCCAACCATTGTGGCTGGATCATCTCCCAACCAAGGTGGCTAGGCAAGACCTAGCGCCTTGACTTGGTTCGTTCCCAGTCACTATCATGGCTAGGACTGGGAGAGGACCCAACCACCATGGCTAGGCATGACACTTTTTCAAACAAGAAAAAACACCTCCATAAAGCATTAACTGGATCTCTCAAACCAGGCTACGGTACTCAATTGCAAATACGAGAAGTGCAAGTGTTACAACCCTGCGCTTAAAGTGCTTAATAATTGGAATGGTAGACTGAGAAATCATAATATCCAAGTGTTAATAATTGGGAAGAAATTGATGACAGTAAAACACAGCAAACTATTTAACATGATATCATTACATGAACAGGACAAGGAATTGGGGATATGGTATTGAGACTTCTTTATCAATACATTTATGAGGAACTACTCACAAACAATAGTTGAAGTACCAAATGGTGAGATACAGAAGAAGACAACCTCACAGCCGTAATTAGACAAATCACTTCAAGTGTGGCACATACAATCAGGAGCAGGATATGTGTAAATTGACTGCTTTGGTTTTTTTAATCTGATTTGTCCTTGTCTGTTTTCATGTCCTTCTATCACTGCCTGCTGGAAATCTGACCAACTGATGCTTTTATTTAGGAAAAGTTGCCCCAGCAATGCCATGTTCGGCCTTATAGTCTTCAGGTTCTCATAAGTTCGATGTCCCACCTGCAGACATCACAATGTCTGTCATCGTCTAACAGATTTTGCAGAATATTGCAGTAGAATAGCTAATACATAAAATTCTAATTTTTTTTAAGCTCCTGATTAAGTCAATGAATTATTCACCAAATGATAATATATACACCTGAAATCCAATATGGATCATGAAATTGTTCCTCCCCATCCGAATATCTTTCAGAGCATAAAATTCTTCTCTAATTCATTGACTTTAGGTAACTTCAGGTAATCCTTCTCAAATTTGGTGAAAGCAGCCTTGAGAACTAGTGTGAAGAAAATATAGGCTTAGTTTGTCGATGTGTTTTGGAGGGGGTTTTTTTGTTTGAAAATGTGTTCTGATATGACAGAAAAGTAATTTTTTGTTTTTTTTTTTGTTTTTGTGTTTTTATAAGTGATTTGTGTTTGAGTTGCATGTTAATGTTTTTATTTAACACAAGCAAAATCTAGGTCCTAACTAGTTTTATGACTATTTTATAAAAAAATTCCTAATAGATCTTACTACTAAAAATCGTCGTGTCCCAATTTCTTGCTTGTGGCACAGGGTGGCGCATCAAAGACCTACCGTTGGATAAGCCCACTTTAAAGTTTTCATCTTCACATGCTAATTGAATGCATGAGGATGGGCCAAAATTTAAGTTGATCAAGAGCAGAGTGAGAAAAGGCAAAACTTACAAGAAATCGAACATAATGCTTAAATCTATGATGCTACCTGGTAGAAATACTCACCAATGCATTGTGCATATTTCCAGGAGAAGCAGAGATAAAGATGTCGCTGTGCATGCCAACATAGTAATCAACCGCAGCTAATAAGGAAGCTTTTCCTTTAATCTGGCCCCGTTCCAGTGCAGAAGTTAGGCTCTTTTTATCTTCCATTAGTGGGAACAGTTTTCGCAAAGTTGAAATCCTAGCTTCTCCGCCATATACCTGGGAAACATTACCATTTCACAGATCAAAACTCCTGGGAGCAAATCGTAAATTTCACTTGTCCGAAAGTGATGTAGACAACACAGAAGTTGAGACAAAAAAAACCTTGTGAGATGCAAGATAGAGCTGAGTGCTGTTGTCAAAGCCCAAAGCTGCAAGCAGCAATCCAATCTCTTCTGGTGTCAATGGGCAACGCCCCTGATTCCTCAACTCTTCATCAGTGAACTGGGAGTTAAGGACTCTTCCCTGCCAAAGCACTTGTCTATACTTGGCTAGAGCCAGTTTTTCAGCTTTGCCCCCACCAAAATCACAGGCTGAATGGGCCGCCATATCCTGCACAATGACAAGGTTAATGAATGAGCACATGGAATGGGTCACCATATCCTGCATGCCTGCCACACGCATGGATACTGCAAGGACACTACATGTAAGTTATCTTTGACAATAAAGCAGGTTGAAATTTGCTGTCACTTGTCAGGAAAGTGATCATTACAGAAGTAAATCAAGCAAGTTATAATGTCAAAATACTTCATCGCCCCAAATCTTTGGACAAGAGACTGCAGAATAAATTTGAAGGCAGAAATTTAGTACAACATATATATATACATATGGGCATACTTTGTCAAACCGAAGGTGTAGCACCACAAACTTCCCGGCTCCTTCTGTGCTCTCCTGAAGGTAGCTGGTGCCAAGCGCTCCACTTTTGCCAGAAGGATTGCGGAGACGGCTGACAAGAGCATCACCAAGTACTCTAATATGAGGAACAAAAACTAATGCTTGGAAGTTAACTTTACAACGTAGCTGTTGGATGTCCATGGGCAAGTTGTCAAAAGCCAGACGATGAGAGAATGGGGAAATTGCAGCAATTCCATAACTGTACCAGAAACATATTTCAAATCTCAGAAGATATGATCATTTAGAGACTAAGCCAAGTCCAGAAAACAACTATAAGCACATACCTAAGCAATGGTATGGCACAATTGAAGAGTAAAAATTGAATCTAACTATTAGGTGGTATCACCTTGGTATCTTTTTGATGAAATTGTTTATCCAAAGAAGAAGAAAAATGAAAACAAGAAATTCATGGAGCATTCACAGACAAAAAACCAGACAACCTTCTTCTATTCTTCATGTAGAAAATTATTTCATCCACATAAAACTAACAAGTGCAACCGTCTAAGATATCAAATTAATATTTATAAAGTGTGAGATAAAATCTTATGTATTTGCTTCCAAGCTGCCACCAAATGGTAAGTGTATGGGAGATCTCAGAACTAGAAAAGTTATAAGTAGTTTCTGAAGCCCGTTGATTCTATGTAAATGTTACCTACATATCTATTAAAATACTAATTCAAAAACATTAGGGAATATTATAGTTTACCCCCCAAACTTCCACCTCATTTGCACTTATACCTCTAAGCTGTGGCTCGCTGCAACTCAGACCTACAAACTACCATTTTGGTCTGAGTTGCACCCTAGGTCAGATTTGGCCATTAATATTGGCAGAAAATGTGGCACGTGAGTGGGCCAGACATTTTTTCGTGACAAACTTACCCAGTTGGATTGAAATGCATCGTTTTAGAATTATTTAACAAAAAAAAAAAAAAAAAAAATCCCTAAAGGTATGCACAAATGCACATGAAGTTAGCCACAGGCCACCCCCTCCCAAAATAGAGGAACTCTTCTCCCACCCGCCACCCTTCCTTGTGTGTGGCATTGCGTGAGGGCATTTGACACACCGCACCAACTCTTCCTTTCCCACACTTAAGTTACCTGCAAATCTCCCCTTCAGAACTTACAACCGAACTGACCTCCTACACTCTTTGAAACCTTTTCTGATGCAATGGAATGGTAGTTTTTCTTTTCCATCCCATTTGAGAAATGAGAAGTATCAGTCCTGATTTGTTATGGAATGAACGATAGATAAACCAGCAAGTAGGGCCACGAGACGCCAAATCTGAACCAGGGTGAAACTTTGAACAAAATGGTAGTTTGTGGGTCCATTGCAGACACACAACGAGCCATAGTTTAGAAGCGTAAGTGCACATGGAGTGTAAGTTTGGGGGCAAAGTGTAATTTACCCAAAAAGTTAATAAGTCGTTTCTCAAGGCCATTGATTCTATGTAAATGTTATGTTCATATTTGTTAAAAATACTAAATCAAAAGCAGACAACTTGTCGTTCAGTCTCATATTCAGATTATATTTTTGGGCAATATAAATTTAGAGGCATGTCTCCACTGGTATAAGACACAACAACCATATGGCCTACCTATGACATAGCCTGTTCTAAGAATAAGCATGAAGAAATTTGGACCTGAGGTTTTATTATCTGTAAGGAGAAATTCTATTTCAAATATTTCCATCATCTAAGGAAACAGTGTCATATCAAATAATTCAAAACCATTTATTACTATATACCTCCAGCACATATTCCACATCTGCTTACACTTCAGGTGCACTCATTTTAACATTTTATATTATCTAGCTGTATTAAGATTGTAGATCTTCAATGGAAAGAATAATGTACTTTATGGGAAAAAGATCCAGTCTTTTAGGCTTTATTAGTCATGTACATGATACTTTTATACATTTGGAGTAGGTAATGCCAACAAAAATACTTAGAACCAAAGAATTTGAACAACAATTTAGCTCGAAATCTAACAAAAGGATTAGGAAACTAGTCAACTACCAACCTTTGCAGTGTAGGCAATACATTCTGTAGATACCAGTTTGCTGAAGCATGAACTGGTGCTGTCTTAATTCGGGTGGCTCTGATTGCAGTAGCATAATACTCCCTCGTGCTCCAGGAGAACTCATAAGGAAGCTCCTTAACTATAGAAATATCGTCCTTCAATGCATTGATGAAGTGATCCACATCAAATATATCCATGAATGAGCTGTGGAGGAAAAAAACGTGCAACTTCAATTTAAAGCCTCACAGAAAATCCATGACATCAAGAAATAGGAAAAACAAAGTCTGAAAATATGGCTCCTGCAAGTACCTTGAATCTTGCCAAACAGGATTCACTTCAAGATGTGGGATAACAAGCGTAGCATTCAGTATTTTAGCAACGGCAACTGCGTCACATATCTTTAAAAGAAACAAAATAATACTTGAGCTAGTGATAATACTTATCAGACAAGTTACTTCAAATTTCAATAAAGGGTAATTATTGCCACTCAAGGTCTCAAAATTCTAGTCACCCATTAACATCTACATTAAATGCTTCAAAAAGTATTTAGGTACCTACCCCCATTCTCTGCTGGTTCAACCCTCCATCAAGAAATACCTGAATATATCCCTCAGATTTTTCTGGTAATGCTGCACGAAATAAAGGGTCGATCAGTGAAAAATAAATGCTTGACCATGATTAATGAATATCAAGGCATTAGGCCACACTGTCTCAATGCTTCATGCAGCACATAGTAGATTTAAACCAAGTAAAGCTCTTTGTGGTTACTCTATTTCTCATCACTTACAAGGGGTTTTTGTAGATTCAACACAGGGTCTCCATCCTTCGTTGGCCAAAGGAATCCAGAGAGCTGACTGCTGTGCATTTGTCTGATAAAGGGGGGGGGTTGTTATCATTAAGAGGACTTTAGTACTAACAGAACTATAAATTTATTTATAAAGCATGCTTGCTGCTCAACAACTCTTACAGTATCACTTTGTAAAGCACTCTTGAGCAGACGCGAGTGCCTTGGTTTTGGAGCATTCCATTCCTGTAAAACGCCATTCTTTCATTTAACAGGCAGTTTAGGCCCCCAAAAAATATTAATTTCAAATACATGACGCCACATTAAATGCAGGTTGATTGTGAATGGCTTGGCACTATCCTTGGATTTCATATCACGGAACTAGCATATATATTTATTGATGAATGGAAAAGCATACAAAATAACATACAACAAAAGAGAGATATAAATATTTTATAACAATATTCATAATTCAACAAGTCCTCCAAGAAAAATGTTTTACTTGCTTAGTCTAAATGATCATATATCTTCAGGAACATAAACAAAAAGTAAAAGGCTAATTTTGTGAAACCAATACATTTAAACAAAGATGATTACCCTGCATTACTTCACTTTCTCTGAATTTCGTAAATCAAGAATCCTAACACACTCTGTTTCATGCATGAGGGCCAACATCAGTGAGGATGTTATGTGGAGAGATGATAGCTTTATGTTTACATAATGCTGAACTTAAGCAACAAACTATTGAAATTGTTATTATCTTAGTCAAATTATTATTTGATGCAGCTACAATTGTTAAAAGCATACAAATTGTTATTATCTTAGTCAAATTATTAGGTATATCTTTTTCTCGGGTTCATTAACCATCCAGAAACTTGCAACTTCTAGAAAGTAACATAGTTCACCACGCTAAGAAATTAAAGAAAAAAGAAAACTAGTTGCGTTGGTGGTGATCTTTTCAAATTTCAACCATTGATGCCAATCATATTTCCAACAATGTAAAACCACACACTTTTTTTTTTTTTTTTAATAATCATTACAACATCATATTACTCATAGGATATATTATTGGAATATAACTAACCCCAACTCTACCTCGGTAAGCTTCTAACACTAACTTAAGTTCACTTGGGGAAGCCCTTAGATCAATGATCCTCACCTGGTTTAACTCGACAAAGCCAAGCACTTTCTAGTCAACACTTACAAATTTGCATAATTCCTACCAAATTTGACCTTAGCTCCTCCTAATGTATGCCTTATTTCAACTTGATCCTCTTAGAATAACCTATCACCCAATCATATCATTAACATTTGGCATAAATTATATTCAGCGCTATTCATCCAAAAATTAATTGATCCCAGCCCTGCCCATTTCCGTACTCTTTAATACCTCTTCTGAAACATTACAAAATGAAGCAAAAATAAATAAATAAATAATATACAGTCCCAGTTTGTGCAAAAGAATAAAGGAAAGGCCTTTCCCAGTAAACTTCCGTTTATGGTCACAATGAAAAGGGAAACTTATTCCAAGAAAATAAGATAAAGAAATTCATGATCATCCAGATGATGTGAACAATACCGATAACATGGAAGGCGAGGCATGGCCTAATGGGCTGAACAAACTTGGCAGGAACACCGGAAAGAGCAGCATCAAAAGCCCAGCCAGTGCTCCTCTCCCATGAGTCTGATACTGAAGCCTCGCCATCCCAACTGGGTTTCGCCTCAGATGATCAGATCTCAAACTGGGTTTTTTCGCTTCAGAGTGATGACCCAAAAACCCGGTACCCAGTACACAACACTCAACGTAGGTATAACTTAGCAAATAGCAAAAGCTACAAAGCCATTAATAGTTGGTTATGTGACTTCAATGTCTCAGTCTGAGAGTGCAAGGAGATGGATAGAGTGAGTAAAGGTTCACGCATGGACACCTGGACACTTCCACCGAATAAGATTACGGGGTTGCGTGGCTTTCTATGGAAATGGAACCCAAGGAGCAAAGTGATAAGAGTGATGCTTTATGTGAGTTTTACAGTGTCGCAAACTGACATACTCACAGGCATTGTTAAATTGCACATGATCTCGATCCGTTGAGTTAATCAAGAGCAAGATAGGACCGTTGGAGTGGGGTGCTTTACTTTATTGGATCCACCTTTTTTTCGTTTTTTTCCGAGCACCGACACTACAGCGACTCACCGAGGGCGAGGGTGGTAATACTAAAGTTAGAGCATTCTTTGGACCTTCCTCAAATTTTAATCATCAAAATAACTTAAAATATATTTTTAATTATTTTAATAATTTATTTTTTTAGAACACTTCAACAGTCTTATTATTTTAATAATTTATTTTTATTATTTCATTTAAATATTTGTTTATTCATTTTTTAACTAGTATAAAAAAAAAGAAAAAGAAAATAAAAAAATGAGTTATTTAATGAATATATGAATGAATAATAAATTTTAAGTTTGATGAGTATTATTTACGTCACCAAATTTTTTTATTAAATTGGTGAGACTGAAAAGTGACCATTTAAACCATTTTAATTAAATTGTCTTACCAATTTAACCAAAAAAATAAATATTGTAAGGCTCCTATTTGTGCTCTTAGAACATTTACAATGGATGAGTTAAATAATACTTTTATCTAAAATAGCTCCTTAAATTGACAAAATACCCTCTACATTAGAGAAGCTAAAAAAAATGTAGAATAGATATTTTGTTAAATGAGCAAAAAAAAAAGCTACATGTAGCGGCATTATTCAAAGAGCTATTTTCCTAAATTTTCTTCCCACGTCTTTTTTTCTCCTACTATCTCTCCCAAAATTTTCTCCCCACATTTTTTTTTATTGTTTCTCACCTGTTTTCTCTTTTTTCAAAATTTTCTCTTACTATTTCTCTTTCACATCTCATTTTTTCCNCAGTCGATTGAGCTACCTCTTTGGGACAAATAAATTTTATAATTGATATAAGTATTTGAAGATTTAGTCTTAAATATATTTATTTAAAAAATATTAGACCTGTCTCCAAGAGGTAGCTCAATCGGCTATGAACCACGTCTTATGAAGTGGAGGTCACAAGTTCGAACCCCTCCTCCCCCTACCCTTACGCGGACATGTCAAAAAAAAATATTAGACATACGATTCTTTTATAATATCATATGACTGAAGGGTATAAAACATTTGTTTTGGTGACTGATGTGGTTCTAACCACACGCTGATATATATATACAAATTATAAAAGAGTTGTAAACAAATTATAGATCTATTACTCGTGTTATTTTGGAATTATACTTGGGCCTCTAAATCTGCATAATGATGTGGTCTCTTATTTCATCAAATCATAGGCAATAGGGTTTGATTTGTAATACAAGGCTAATTATTTTTAGGGTTAAATATCTCATTAGTCTTTAGGGTTTCAAAAAAAAAAAAATTTCTTCCTTAGGGTTTGGAAAGTGACCAAATTAGTCCTTGTAGTTTTGATAAGTGACCAAATTAGTCATTTCATCAATTGATCGTTAGTTGATTTAATGAACTGATACGTGGACCAATTAAAATTTGACACGTAGTCACCTAATTAATTTTAAAAAAAAAAAATTGGGACGGCCGAAACCACCCCCAATGGTGGTTTGGGGGTGGTTTTGGTCACCCCCTTAGCTCCATGGGGGTGGCTGGGGTGCCACCCCAATCGTGTACACCTTCAACACTTTTCTTTTTTCTTTTCTTCTTCCTGCTGCGTCAGACCACTCTTCTTTCTTTTATTTCTTAGTTCTTTTTCCCTTTCTTTCTCTTTCACAGAGCCTTTCTACTCACAACGATTTTGTTCTTCGGGTGTTGACAGATTGGCAACGTGGCAGTGCAATTGGTCTCTGGCAGTAGTGGGTAGGCGAAGGGCGGTGCTGCAGGTCTGGAGCTCCGGCAGTCCGGTCGCATGCTGCTCCGGCGATCTGGTCGTGAGGTAGCTCTGGCTTGGAGGTTCGTTGGTGCAGCGAGTTTGGGTCTTCAGTGCTCATGGGTGCCGATCTGGAGCTTTTTTTTAAATAAAAAATTTAATTAGGTAGTCACGTGTCAACTTCTAATTAACCCACATGTCAATTCGTTAAGTCAACTAACAGTAAACTAACAAAAAGACTAATTTGGTCACTTTTTAAAACCACAAAGACTAATTTGGTCACTTTTCAAACCCTAGAGATAAAAAAATAAAATTTTAAAACCCTAAGGACTAATGGGATATTTAACCCTTATTTTTAAACTCTTAAGAGTAATGTCATCTAACACACTTATCTTACCACTATTTTATCGTGTTGAAGTAATACTACCAATCAACCAATTTATTTTATTTTTAAATAATTATTGACTGGCACTGCCATATAACTTATATAAGCATGATGAAACAGTTGTGAAATAAAAATATAATTTATAACATTACTCAACTCCTAAAGTTGACCTAGCACACACCATGATAATGGAATATGTAACACTCCACCCAAATGACATATACTATTGTCCGCTTTTAGCTATTCCAAATTATATTTCTCAGGAAATCACCCATCCTGGTATTACTCACACATAAACGCGCTTTATTGCAAATTTCTAATAAGTTCATGATCATCATAACTTTAGAAAGTGTTGGTGTCAAGAATTGTGCGAATATACATATAAGAACATCATCATCTCCATGCAAAATAGGACGTCACATAATTATCTTCATTTCAAATAATATGGAGAGTATCCATTTTATGATATGGATTTAAAATCTATGCATGTACGGGATGCACATAATTTCACATTGTTTTAATCTTCCATTTTTTTTACAAAAGAAAAAAAAAAAGCGCCAACATAGACATTGTTTCATAAACTTTAAATTATAATAAAATGAATAATCTCAATTTCAAATGAAAATTCTTGCCCCATGAGAAGACCCTAGCATTATATTTGGTTCCCTTTTTTTTTTTTTTACGTAAAATGTTTTCAACAAAAAACATTTTATTGAAAAATGATTTACTAGACAAGATTTGATAGTGTTTGGATCATACAGAAAATTGCAATTTTTTAAATATATATATTTCATTCAATCATATTAAATTTTAAATTATGAAAAAATTACCCGACTAGGTCCCGACAGAGTCCCAAGTAGGGTCCTGGCAATGGGGTCTAGGCAGCATTTTGATTGGATTTATCGATTTGAGAATGAAATACTAAAACTTAAAAAATGGTTTATAGTTTACATAAATATAAGGGTTAAATACTCTATTAGTCCATAGGTTTAGAACTTTTTTTTTTTTTTTACCTAGGGTTTGGAAAGTGATCAAATTAGTCATTGTGGTTTTGAAAAGTGACCAAGTTAGTTCATCTGTCAATTGACCGTTAGTTAACTTAACGGACTGACACGTTGACCAATTAGAAATTGACACGTAGCCACATAATTAAATTTTTTATTTTGTAAAAAAAAATCAAACAAATTTTTTTAAAAAAAAGAGATAAAAAAAAAAAAACTAGGGCCACCCCCATGGAGCCAAGGGGGTGGCCAAAACCACCCCCAGTGGACGTGGGCACGTACATTTCGCTTTCCAAAGAGATCTCACTTCTCAGCCTGCCTTCCTCATCGAGCTGGCTACCCCAATTAGCAGCCTAGTTCGAGAAATGGCATTTGGGTTGGTTCGAATCGCGCTGGAGTGCGATAAAGAAGAAGAAAATAAAGGTGTGAGAGTACTGCTTGAAGAGCTGGTGTGGAGGACTTATTGCAATGGAAAGAAGAGTGGATTTGCAACGAGGAGAGAGTGCGAGCCTAAGGAGTAGAAGGTTTTGAAGGCTGTGGAGCCAATTTCAATGGGTGCCGGCATTCTGCCTAGGAATGAAGCTGAAGCAAGGTTCGATGGAGAACTCATGTACATGAGGGCCAAGTTTGAGAGACTTGTGAGGTCCACGGAGGTTTTTTTTTTTAAATTTTTTTTTTTAAAAAAAAAATTTAATTAGGTAGCCACATGTTAACTTCTAATTGATCCACGTATCAATCCGTTAAGTTAACTAACGGTCAACTGATAGATTGACTAACTTAGTCACTTTTCAAAATCATAATGACTAATTTAGTCACTTTTTAAATCCTAAGGAGAAAAAAATAAAGTTTCTAAACCTTAAGGACTAATAGAGTATTTAACCTTAAATATAAATCATTTTCAAAAAATTAAATATTATTTTTTAATCAAATAAAAAATATTTATATTGACTATTATTTTTAATTTTTTATTGAGTCAAACAGGTAGAAAATACTTTTCAAAAACCATTCTATGCCTAATACAACGGAGCCTTTATTTGTCCTATTACGACAAATGAATGAATGATAAGACTTTTTTTTTTAAAAAAAAAAAAAAAACTATTTTATAGATTGTGAATGATAGACTTTAATGCTTCAAACAACGAACCAAAAAAGGTGCACTAAATGCACTTTACATAAAACAGACTGGCATTATGGATAGGTTTGTTGTTGTTGTTGTTTTTTTTTTTTTTAAGTTTTAAGTTTTGACTTAATTGTCCACAAATTTGGCTAGCTTCAAGTTTAAGAACCAAAAATTACAATTTTGGTAATTGAAAGGGTGGGTGACTTTAGCTTTTGTCAGTATGCTTGAAATTGTGTTTAAAAAATAGAATTTTTAAGTCAAAAATAGCTTTTAAACAAAAGTTTTAAGAGAAACTTTACTAAAAACTTCTGAACTTTTACCTGTTTTGAAATATTTCATAAACTTAAAAAACTTTCAATTTAGTCTCTTGAACTTTCAATTGCTCTCAATTTGGACTCTTCCGTCAATTTTAGCTGTTAAAAATACAAAAAAAAAAAAACTAAAATATCCCTGGTTTTTTTTTTTTTTAAAAAAAAAAAGGTTTTAGAAGTTGAAATTATATACAAAAGTCAGGAGTATAAACGTCATGTAATGTTTAAAATCTAACAAAAGGGTTTAAATTAAGAGCAATTGAAACTTCACGGGACTAAATTGAGAGTTTGTTAAGTTTAGGAGGGTATTTCAAAACGGGTAAAAGTTCGAGAGTCTTCAGTAAAGTTTTCTCAAAGTTTTATTTTTAAACTTTTATCAGAAGTGCTTTTTGACTATTTTTAAGGCATTAGAGGTGGGGCGGCTGTCATCCGCCCAGTTGCAACCCTCCATTATTCATATCCCTGTGTTCCTTGCAAAAGTTAGAATTGTGAAACTACCTAGACTGACAATTAGTCCAACACTCATCATAGAACTGTAATTGTTAAACTATCAATTATTTCGAAAGTTTAAACTGATAAAAATAGATAAATTTAATCACTTAATTATTAGTTTTAACAGCAACTGAACATAATCGCTTGCGAATGTTTAACTCCAAATCATTTTGGCTTGAAGTCTTGCAAAGATATGAATAAGTCTCTTACCACTAATCCAATCCTTTATTTTATAAATTGAGAGGATGATGTGCAACTTTCTTTAAGAATTCGTTGGGGGTTAGGAGTTGGAAGATACGTTACTTTGAAACAAAACACTACACAAGACATTTATAGATAGTAAGTAGGTAAGCCACTCAACTAAACCTCTTAAATTCTTTTACATGCCCATCTCTGTCTCTGTCTCTGTCTCTCTCTAATCTCTCTCTCTCTATATATATATTTCCTTTTGGGTATATAAAAGCACTTGTATTTCCTAATTATTGTGCAATCAAATCTCTCTCTCTAGAATCGAGGCTTAGTAGCCTAACCTTTCTTTGTAAATCTCTCTCCGGTCCTCTTTATTCTCCTCCAATGGCAGGATTTTTGTCCCTGGCCAGACGCTTATACCTCACTGTCTACAACTGGACCGTTTTCGCCGGATGGTAACGCCCAAATTTCCNCCCATCTCTGTCTCTGTCTCTGTCTCTGTCTCTCTCTAATCTCTCTCTCTCTCTATATATTTATATTTCCTTTTGGGTATATAAAAGCACTTGTATTTCCTAATTATTGTGCAATCAAATCTCTCTCTCTAGAATCTAGGCTTAGTAGCCTAACCTCTCTTTGTAAATCTCTCTCCGGTCCTCTTTATTCTCCTCCAATGGCAGGATTTTTGTCCCTGGCCAGACGCTTATACCTCACTGTCTACAACTGGACCGTTTTCGCCGGATGGTAACGCCCAAATTTCCCCCAGATCTCTCTCTCTCGCACTCTCCCTCTGGACCAGTTCTTTGCTTTCATTCGCAATATGGGTAATGAATTTAGTTCTGTCATCTGTGCTGCTTTGTTGGTTTCAGGGTTCAAGTTTTGTACCTGGCCGTGAAGACATTGCGAGAGTCGGGCCATGAGCAGGTCTACAATGCGATCGAACGGCCGTTTTTGCTCGCTCAAACCGCCGCTGTCTTGGAGGTATTACTACCACCCCACCACTTGTGGAAGTAATTGCTTTCTCGAGAAGAGAAATTCAGCTGCAGATATGCATTTTCAACATCTTTTACAGACATTTTGTTTCCCCAAATTAGATTGAGTCTCGGATTCATCGGTTCTAATTTGTACTAGTTCAAGTATCTTAGCTTTATTATCCTAATATTTCTTTGTTTTGTTGTTTGATTCTTTGTTTTGTTGTTTGACAGATTGTTCATGGTCTAGTGGGTGAGTGATATTTTTTGTTCTTTATAACCTAGTTTTGTTGTAAACCAAAATTACTACTTTCTGTTTCTTTATTGAACTTATTTTGAAAAAAAAAACAAAAAAAGGCCTGGTGAGATCTCCAATATCAGCAACATTGCCGCAGATAACTTCAAGATTGTATTTGACATGGGGCATCTTGTGGAGTTTCCCCCAGGTTTCAACGATTTCTATTTTTACCTAATACCCAACTGTCAAATTATTATTATTATTATTGTTGTTGTTGGTATTAGTATTTGTATTCTCTTAAAATCCATACGTGACAGAATGAAGCTTATGATTGGCAGATTCGGACTCACATACTTGTGATCCCCCTGGTGATCAGCTGGTGCATCACGGAGGCAAGTGTTACATGATGTTCAGTTTTTCTTGCTATTTACATAAAATGCATTTTCGGTTTCTATTTTGTTCTGTTTTTATTTGCGTGTCAAACTGTTGCATTGGTAGTAACGTGGTACAAACTGCATGAACACCACCTATATGACGAAATTGCTGAGCCTAGAGCCCTCTAAGTGCGTATTTCTGAATTTGGATCTTCTTTCTTTTTTTTTGTGGAAGTATAATGTTAAACAGAAACTACAGTGATTTACTTTGGAAGAAACTGTGGTTCCTTTCTTAAGATTTTAATTTTTATGGCTAGGTGAATGTGAGATGCCAACCTTTTTGTATGTCTTGCTACACTTTATAGACAGAAATCAAAGAGAGAAGAACAAGAAATTTCTTTATGGGTTAATTCCCAACTTATGTTGATACATGCTTTTACCTAATGTTGGTTATAATCGTGTTGATTTGCCTTTATTGAAAAAATATAGTATGGAAATGGGTATCAGAAATCATTTTTTGGGTCAATTTATTTGGTTACTTTTTTTTTTTGTTTTTTTTGAAAGATTATTTTGTTACTGTAGATTATTCGATATTCTTTCTTTGGGATGAAGGAGGCGCTTGGTTTTGCACCTTCATGGCTCTTGTGGCTCAGGTATAGACAATGTGATTTGTGCCCATTGGATGGAAATAATTTTATTTTTAATTTATTTTTTATTATTATTTTATAAGTAAAGAAAATTCATTAAAATTGCAAAGGGCGTAATGGCGTAACCCAAGTATGCAAGATGTATATAAGAAAAAAAGGCTCTGGAAGATTAAGAACGAGTAGTGGAGAGATAATTATGGGTTTATTTCATTAACATTTTACATATGGCATGCAGGTATAGCACCTTTTTGTTGTTGTATCCAGTTGGCATTGCCAGTGAAGTCGGTCTAATATATTTTGCTCTGCCATTCATCAAGGTAACAATTGTAACGAAATAGAAAACTGAGACTTTGTTTGCTAATATGTATGTTTTGGCAGAACTATATACCTCTTAAACTGAATCTCTACACCAAACAAGTTGGCTTGTTAATGTTTAGAGTAATGTTACTTTTCACACACACCAACTTACATAGTTTGTTTTATACTAGAATGAAGTTGTCTTAGTGGAGCGTTGTTGCATATCTCGAGTAAATGCCACAAAGTGCAGTAACTATGGTTTTGGAGTGTGACAGATCACTTCCGTGAAATTAATTTGCTTGTTGAAATATAGTTTGCCCAACACTTTTCTTGCATCATTATTTTTGTGAAGCCAGGAAGTTTCTCTTAATGGTAAAGTTGCCGCAACTGTTGGTTGTGTCTGTAGAACATTTTACATCTTTCTCTTCTTATGGCCCTATGTTCAGGTCATTTATGAGAGAGAGAGAGAGAGAGAGAGAGATTTTTTTTTTAAAAGCAATCTCGTAGCCTGTTAGATATGCACTTTACAGTCCCATTGAGGTTATGACACAATTTGATGGATTTGTTTCACAATCTCTTGCTAAGCATTGAAATGGTTGAAATGCGCTTAATTCAACCTCTGTCATCCATTTTCAAAGGTGGGCTGGGGAACTGTTTAATGCTCATCTTGTGCTATCTACTCACAACGCATTGAAATGCAATTAGTTTATTATCTTGTATTTTTTCCTCCATGCTTTGAAAAAACATTTCATTTCAACAAATATCTTGCAGCTTCTATGAAACTATTTGTTAAAAATGTGCTCACTGAACGAACTGTGGTCTCCTTGCAGCCATGTGAAAAGTATTGTATAAGGATGCCAAACAAATGGAACTTCTCTTTCGAGTACTTCTATGGCGCGATTCTTGCCCTCGGAATCTATGTCCCAGGCATGGACTCAGCATTCTTCTTTGAAAGATAATAGCTACTTCTTATTTGTTTGCAGACTGTAATTGATGAATGGCATAATGTGTTGCAGGTAGCCCTCACTTGTACTTTTATATGCTTGGGCAGAGGAAGAAAGTTCTCTCAAAGTCCAAGAAGGAGTAGTAGAATGGCAGCCCCCCCCTTTTTAAGTGTTCTCAATTGTTTATCGGAACTTTGTGGGTCTGAAATGTAAATCTATTTTTAAAAATGGTTAATTCTGAGCATTATCAAATTAAGACATGAAAGAAAATTGCCTAATTTTGATTTTTGATTCTTAATTTGGTCAATTCTCAATTTACCGTTGGGATTGTCAGCTCTGTCATTTTGGCTTTAAGACCTCAATTTTCAATTTGATACATTTTGATCGGAATTTTACTACAATCTAAATTCGTGACTTTTGTCTGCATTTTAGGTCAAATCGTGAAGACATATTTATGTGAGCAGAAAATTGTACTCGAGTAATAAAAAAAAGCCACATTTCTATTAGAGGTGATTGACCACCGAAAGTTGCCTCCTTTGTTAAGAGTAACTACGAGTCACTTCCAAGGGGTTGGCCTTCAACCGGAGTGGCTAGGGCACCTCCTCTGTTAGGTGTCACTCCTAAGTTGTAAACTATTGTTCGTGCTACTCAGAACTATCGTCAACCCATCTTTTTATTTATTGTTTTTATCTTTTTTATATCTTTTTAATCTTTTATTTGAGAGGTATGCATATTTGTCTTCAATTTGACGAAAATGCTGAAAGAGTTTTGGAATTTAGAATGTACCTAACCTAGGTCTTGAATCTATTAAATTGAAAAGTAGCGTACGGAGCCACCACCTAAGAAAGTATATTCATCATTAAGAAAAAAAAGCAAAAGTAAATGGGGGGGGGGGGTCGTGTTTGGTACAAACTCAATAGATCCAACGGTGATTTATAAATAAATAAAATCGAATGGTGAGGTGAATAGGCGATTTGCCCAATAAATTGCACCTAGTTGAAAATGGATTGAATTGCCCTGCAATATCAGGGAATTGCTAGGGAAATCTTGTCACGTACGTATTCAGAAGAAAAGAAGAACCAACAAACAAAAAAAAAAATGGCGGTGTCGGTCAACAATTCCCATGAGTATTGTTGGGAAGAAACCAACAGCATTAAGGAGTGGTCTGAACACCCATTACCTTCTTTTTGGCTCCATTTGCCAAGAGAACAGAATGGCACTGTAGCTGGACCTACACTATAGTGGCACTGTAGCTATAGTGCCATTCGTACTCTCCCTAGTCTACAACCTGAACCCTACGATTTATAAAAAAAAAAAAAAAAAAAAACGAAGACCTGTAGAGGCCCACTGCTCCATAACATGCTTTTCCCTGCACTATTAGCCTAGCCTAACCCCATCACCTACGGAATAAGATACTCTTCATTTCAAATGGAAAGTATCTATTTTAATGTAAAATGAAGGATAGTATTGTCTTAACATTAAAGTTAAATGATTAAATTTATAATATTATTCCTCATTTTATACTAAATGAATATTATCAATTTCATTTGAAATGGAGAGGATGCTATTCCATCACCTACCTATACTCCTGAAAAAAAAAAAAAAAAAGCCCTGGAGTGGCAAGGGCAACTGGGCAAGCCCTGGGTTCGCCGAGATGCGAATAAATCCTACCCCCTCGACATTCTTCGGAAGCCGTACGATCTTTACAGAGCAAAGGATCAGTCTTCTGGGTTCTCCTCTTCCTTGATGTCGCCTCCGGCATTGGTTGGGTATTCGGGTTACTAGTTATGATTCTTTGGTACATTGTTCAGAGAATTCTTTGATAGCCTTGTACAGATTGGTTTAGAGGGGGTTTGGGGAAGGGGATTGATGGGTTTCCGTTTGGCCAAACTGGCCAGTTTTCTTCTCTCTTTTTTTTTTTTTTTTGGTCGTTCAGAAGGAGTATAGGTTGGTTATGGGGTAGGCTGGGTTAATAGTGTAGGGGAAAGCGTGTTATGGAGCAGTGGGCCTCTGCAGGTCATTTTTTTTTTTTTTTTTTATGAAAATCGTAACGTTCAGGTTGTAGACTGGGAGATTACGAATGGCACTATAGCTACAGTACAGGTCCAACTTCATTGTCATTCCGTTCTCTTGGCAAACGGAGCCTTTATGACTATTCCCTAAACCATTGAGGGGCGGCCAACCGCCCTAGGCAATGGCATGACTTATTATTGTTTTCATACATGTGGCAAAATCCAAACCTTTCATTTGAATATTTAGAATTGCAATATACTTCACTCAGTTCAAAATAGCTACCAACATTATAAAAGGTAAAATGCTAAAAATTCTTCTAGTGTTCTCTCAATTGTAATATAGCTTTTAAAATCACCGTTAAATTTGAAATTATCATTGACTTTTAATCTATTAAAGATTTTAAAAGCCGCATCATAGTTAAAAGAACACTAGAAAAACAACTAACATATACCTAATAAAAGTTGAATAATCGACTGTTTAAAAGATTTTACTATTTATTTATTTCTTTTCCATTTTTGAGAAATGTCCAAAGAAATGGGATTTAAGTCACGGATCCAAAATATGTTCCAACTCATTCATCACAGTAGACCGGAATCACTGTTCAGCAATACTGGCCCATCAGGGTTTTTTGGCCCAATGGTGAACACAATGCCCGACCAGAAAGAACTGTTCAAGTTTCACATTGACATACCATTGCACAAGGCAGTTTCAAGTACCTCTAAACCCAGCATGGGTTAGATTCGTATTCAACCGATACATGTCAAATTGACCCAAACTATATATAGATATCAGATTTTTGTTGTACATTACTTGAGCTCCTCGCAGAGTCCTTCCCATTCAGCCCGAGTAGGGTAGCCTGCAACAATTTAGTGAAATATAGTCATCAAAAGTAGTATGTGGAGAAGGAAGATATTTATAGGGAGCATGCTGAAGCATTTTCAAAGTAAAAAAGATTTCCATCTTTATGGGAGTGGATCTAGCAGACACTAACTAAAGTTGCAGTGAAAGTGCATTTGACTACTCTTTGTCAAGGAAAGGTGCCTATGGGCTCTGCTCATTACAGGACAGTGGGTTTACTTCAGAGATGGGAGATTTTTGTAATCCTAGAAGTTATGCATATCACAGTCATACCTGCTACACCAAGTTTTTTCACCATAAATCTTCAAAGTAGCCAGATTCACAACCAAGTTCTGGCACTACCTGTAATTTTCGCTTTTAGGAAAGTGTTTTCCTGCTCTTTAGGAAAATCTAACTTTACCATGTGTTTCCACCGGACTTATCATCATTACGCTCGGTTTCACAATTTTAATTTATGATTTTGAAGTGGGGGTATTAAACAACCGATTACATTTGTATGATTAAATTAAGAGAAGAATGTATGGTGCAACTTTTCGGTATAAAGTATGATCAAATAATTGTCCCCCAAAGCTTTTTCCATACATTAACTAATTATCCAAAAGTATAGCCAAGGGCACAGGCTAGTCTCTATATAAGTTGTGCAATGAGTCCAAATATGGATAGGCTGTCTGAAAGCGTAGTTGCAGCAAATTGAAAAAAATGAGCTAAACTCACCCTAACTTGAGGGACGTATCTGAGCTCTCATAGTCATGAGGAGGGGCACCAGTGGAGTTGCAGACGTTAGTGACAGATTCTGATGACTGGCCTTCCTCAGTAATCACATTCTCTGAATCAGCTCCAACGTGCCTTCGGCCATTAGATATCTCTGCCACCTTCAGTCAAACATCAATTTCTATTAGCAAATAGCAAGCATAGAATCACAGAAAGAGAGAGAGAGAGATCATACTTGCTGGCGTAATCGTTCATTCTCTTCCATCAATTGCATCCCCTGTATGATCATGAATTCAAATTTATGGTAACAATATGTGTGACAAGAAAGGCGAATGAATTAAGAAGATACAATAATAATCAACAACAAATCTTTTCTCTAGTTTTCTCCTTCGGAGAAAATTTTCTTGTGTAAAAGTGAGATTTGGGTATATTGGAGTTGTAGATTCTTGGTGATTTTTCTCTCCATCTTTGATAGTGAATTTCTTCATGATCACCTCCGCCTATACACATACCTCACGTTGAGAAAACCACATAAATCTTTATGCTATTGTGTGTGATTGTCTTGTCTTATTCACCGTAATTGTGGTATATTGCACTACACTTACGAATTTTGTCAAAATCCTACTGGAATTGCTCGTTGCTCATATATATACATGAGACACATGTCAAACCCGAATTACAAGGTCTGCAACTAAGTTACATTTCAAGTCAAGAGTAATATAGTCTGTAGCTCACTCAAGCTCTAAAGTCTTGAGCTCAAAGTTCACCATAAGGACAAGAATGAGGTACAATAACTATTCAGATCCACAAAACATTGCAAACTATTACACATACATACAATTCACGTATCTATGCCTTTATGAATCTATTATCTCACACCATCTAACATACCTCTTCTTACACTACATTTTTCTAAACGGAGAAAACGTGGAAGAAAGTTTTTAGTCAATGAGCAACAGTATAGGGGAAGTTTAGTTTCTAACCTTTCTTTGAAGGTCACTTATCTCTATCATAATCTTCTCACCCTGAAATGCATATAGTTCTATTAGATACCAAAATAGAAGCTAGAGTCAAGCCCATCATTGTACCAACAAGTGACTAATAGAAATAAAAACAGACCTTTTTCTCTATCACACGGCTTAACCCGGCTTCAAGTGACCTCTCTAGCTGCTGCAGTTCTTCTATATTTAGTCCTTGGAGCTCCTCTCCTCTCATCTGCCTATTTTATGAGGAATATAATGTCTCAATATGCATGCATAAAACCTCCAAGCTCACATTTTGTTTTAAAAAAATTTATACCTTAATTGATGGCTTTTCTCTGCAATTTCCTTGCTCAGTCTGGAGTAGTTGCTGTTCTCCACGAGCTGCAATACACATTTTATTATTCTTTTAGAACATAAACCTAAAAAAGAAAAAGATCATACAATGGTCAAAATTGTAAATTAAATGTTTCCGTTAGAGTTTGAATAATAGAATTATTCTGTCTTTTAAAATTTTAAAGATCATAAAAGAATTCAAGGAGCAATTGGTAGCAACATTCAGCAACTGAGAGTACTAGGGGAATTATAAACACGAGTTTGAATGAGTAACTCTCCATCTATAACCAAGATAATAAAGGAAAAATAATTTTTTGGACAAGTTTGTTTTCAGAATTTTGGAATGTGTTAGAATATAGAAATTTTCCATATTGAAGTAGTTACCATAGTTGTGTGATGTAATATCTTTCTTGTATTCACTACACCTGCCCAATTTTCTTTATAAATAGGCTCAATTGTAACACCAACGTTAATTCATTAAAGTCAATAAGTCATAATGTAGCCTTGAAGGCATTTATCAATGATGGACGTAACCGTCACACAGGCCTTTAAGACATATTAGGATCCTCTCCATTTCAAAATCCCTCAATTTCCTCCATTTAGTGCATTTTGAAGGGTAGTGTTGTCCAAAAGTTTTAATGAGGGTAGTGCATTAAATGCATTACCATTCAAAATGCACCCCAAGATCTCTAGTCTCCTTTTTTATCTCTTTGCTTCCACTATTTTCTCCCATTTTATATAATTGCAAATTTCTACAGAATGGAAATCACTGCTTATCATCGTCTGTTGGGAGTGGGGGGAGGAGCGGAGACATTACAACATTAAATTTAGAAACACAAACAAAATTCAGGCAGTTTTTCATATAGATAAAGGCCAGGGCTTTAAATACCAAGATCAAAATCATCAGATGCATAGGATCTTATGCAGCTAGGAATAGATAAAACTTATCACTGTTAACATCATTTTTTTTAGCACATTCTGTGCTTCAAGTGTTTTATCATAATGAAAACAATAAATACACAAATAAATAAAAACCGACCTGCAACTCGAGAGATGGCTGATCAAGTTTCTCAAGGTTCTTGGAGTGCAACTTATGTCTTTCTACTATTTCCTTCATACTTCAAAACACCGAAGTATTACAAAGTCACTTGTGAGAACATACTCGATTCCAAAGAAGATATGTATGTCCATTGATTGAAATATTGAATACATCAAAATCAAATGCAATCTTTAAGTAAAATATAGCTTGGATTGAAAGTTCAAGTAGCCATAACATGGAGAAGGGATTGGGGTTTAGACAGGAATTTACGAATTGGATGCTAGAGGGAAAAAAAATCTTGCAGGAAATAAATGAAAATTTGCTTATTTGGAGTCAAATATATTTACCCCAAAAAAGGGAAGATTCTAAGTTTTTTTGTTTTTTTTTTAAAAAAAAATATAGAAGAAAGAAAACTAATTAGAATAATTTTTTTTTTATTTATTTTTTTTTAATGTCAGGGAACCTCTCCAAGGTAGGGCCCTTCAGACCCACCCCCGCAGAGTAAACTCCGGTCCCGTGCACCGCACCCTCAGAAGTTTCTCTACACGGAACTGGTTAAATCACTGGCTTTTCACCAGGGGGTATGGCCCCAAGAGATTGTTTGCACCCATGAAGTGTTGAACCTTGGATCTTGAAGGGAGCAAACCTTAAGACCAAGGCATCCACCACTTCAGGCATTAATACAATCTACCAGTGAATGTCTATCTTCGATCTCCCATTTTCAGAGAGACAAGTATACTTGAGCATATGAGAAAATATTGGTAGATATTAATCATATTATCTACTAATATGTCTTGCTGTATATGTATCACTAAACTAATCTTGTTTGAAATGTGTATGGTAAAAAACTAGTCATTAACTTAGTCTATTTCAAGCAAATTAAAATAAAAACAAAAAGAAACAATAACTATATTTCATTGTTTGGCAATATAACTCACATTTTTTTTTCTTTTTCTTTCTTGTACTTTCTCACCATCTAGTGTGCGAGATATATATATTTCATGCGTCGTTCTATATCATATATCGGTTTAAAAGTAAGCATCACTTACATTTGTTAAAAAGGGCCACTGAAATATCCATACAATCCTACTACTTTTATCCAAATATTCCCCCAGATATCCAGAATCAGTCATAATATACTTTTTGTATCAAGGATGTGATATCCCTTAACAAAAGCAACAAGAACCATAGTAGACGCATCTAATTCTTGTAAGCCAAACATTCAATATACAGATGTTCCGAAACAACATGGTCGTTGCTAGCAAGTATTGTTCTTCTGAGAAATGTGAAACAACTAATCATTCCAGTCTTCACTTGTCTACCTGCTAGCACTATGATGAGATGCTCAGCTGCAATTAGTTCAGTAATTGCCTTGGCTCCACTTTGGTCTTATTTGGACCACGTAAAACGTAAAAGAAAAAAAAAAGGAAAGAACAATGATAAAACACACAACCACGTTCTTAACTAACATTATTATCATAATAATTATGAATGTATTCAAGACTTGCAGCCGCTATAACCACTGAAATATAAGCTTCTTTAGCATTTACCATTAAACTTCTGCAACCAATATTTTGTTTACTGGCATTACCTCAATCCACGAATCTAGAGTCCACTCGCATGGATACAGACAAGGACAAGGACAAAGACAAAGAAAACTGCCACCTCCCACTTCTCATGCCACTTGAGACCCCTTTTAATTTCTGAATTTGATTTTTATGTTCTTCCAATGTAGCTGTTGGCAAATGCATTTGGTTGGAGTCTATTGGAAAGATGATTTCCTTATTCCTACAAGAATCTTTAATTAGTCATGTGGTTCAACTCATTTTCTTTATCCAGAGATATTCTCACAGATAATTAAGCCTCTCCTCTTTCTTTATCTCTCTTTATAGCATAACAACGTTGCTTCTATTGTTCTCATATGTCTTACTTCTCCTCCCTCCTCTCGCTTCTCTCGTTTTCATAATCATAGTTTTCTAGTTTTGCTGAAATTTTTGAACTTGTTTTCTTCTTTTTTTCTTTCATTGGGATCACTTATATACTTCATGTGTATTTTGGTTGCGCCACCTTCGCTTTTTTTAAAGTTTGATTTACATTAAAAAAATTAAAAAAAATTAAAAAAATTGACTACACCCTTCTCAAAAGGGAGGAAACAATAACAAACAATCTAAGGCAAAACATTAATGACAAGTACATTACTCTAAGCCTATCTCATGAAACAAAAAGCACAAATATGCACGTTAATAAAGTGATGCTATTTTTTTTTTTTTATACTAAATATTTCATGAAAGCCTTGGAAAACATTTCTTAAAAGTGGCAACAGAGGGTAATACAACTTTTACTAAAAATCAAGTTCCTTACAAACAGTCCATAATTAAGCAAAAATCAATTTCTCTTAATTATTTCACGTTCAGTTTTATTTTTTTATAATTAACATTTAATGAAATCGTGGCAAAATTCCACATAAGTCAGCTTAATTAAACTGTTTCAAGAAAACAGTACCATCGATGCAAAAGCAAAACACAGACAAGATCGATGTATATTCAAGCTCCCCACCAGCCTGGCATACATACGCCACTCAGCTCTGCCGCAAAACCACAGTTTCGAGCCTATCGATCCAACCAAACGTCGATAACAAGAATCCAATTCCCATCCATTCATCTCGAGCCACGACACGCCGTTTAGAAATCCAAGCAAGTTGCAGACCATTTACCACACCAATATTTTAATGTTATCCTCTTCTTTTTTCTTTTTTTTTTCTTTTTTTTTTTTCTATATATATAAGTAAAAACCTAAGAGCTTTATTACTTCGATTGACGTGGATCTTCTTAGCTCTCAATCTTTCAATGATTTTAGCAAGAAGCCGTTCAAAAGATACCATCCTTGTTCGAGATCAAAGTGTCAAACTTGGTCCGCAAGGAAGCCATCAATTTACAGTGAAAATATAATCACAAGGGTGCGTAAAAAGTGGAGAGAGAAAGAGAGAGAGAGAGAGAGAGAGACCTTGAGCTGGAGTACTCGAAGAGCTTTCCAGTAGAAGAAAAGATAATAACAGCAACATCGGCATCGCAAAGCACAGAAAGCTCCTCAGCTTTCTTAAAAAGACCTCTTCGCCGCTTGGAGAAAGTGACTTGCCTAGCCGTGGCGTTGTCAATCTTCTTGATCTGAATCTTCTCCCTCGCCATGCTCGATTTTCTTACCCTATATCAAGAAGAAGAGAGCTCTACGGTAAGAATCTTCTACTTTTGAACCTCTATCCAAAACAAAAAAAAATAAGAATCTTGTTGTTTATATATATAGTTTGTGAAGGCAGAGAATAAACCAGGATGTAATCAACAAAACCCGCCACAAAAAAGGCAAAGATGGTTGCTATATATGGAGCTTTTGCGAGTCAAAAGCAAAGGCTTAAGAGAGAGACAGGTCCACTGCGAAAAATGGCGGCATTTGCCAAATTTAGCTAAGAATCTCAGCAGAAACCCTAGTTAAGAGAAAAAAGAGAAAGAGACCCATCTCAGATCCAGGCAGAGAGTGGTAGAAATTTCCAACCAATTACAGAGCGTGGAACTGGAACGTGCAGAATAAGATGGAGTAGTTGATTGGTTATGTGGAAATTTTAGGCCAAGACTTACCTGTTTGGGTTGGTATTGGGTTTGGCGCTGTTCGGTTTGGAAGAGTTCTAAGCTGTGAAAAGTCACTAATGAATGAGAGAGAGAGAGAGAGAGGAGATAGAGGGGGAAATGTATGATAAATATGTGAAGAAAAATGAAAGAGCCTTTTTCTGGTGAAGCACGTCTTTGGTCTTTTTCAATTTCAATTCCTTGGCTTTTCTTTGCTGTAAAAGGTTAAGAAGGAATTTGCATAGAAATGAGGGAACAGAAGGGCGGGACTGCTATTTGCATTTTTTGAGGGCCTTCTCTAACACTTTTTAATATTTTGAATGGGTAATTCTATAAATTACATTTGTGTCCTACTGTTTGGATAAAAGTTCCAATTAAGCCATTGTTTAAAACAATATATATTAATTAGATGAGATTTTTTTTTTTTAGATAATTAGATGAGATTGTGATTTAAGCATTGAGCATCACAAGCAACACTAGTTTTTTTAATTACCTAAAATGCTTTTTATTAAAAAAAAAAAATAGCTACTATATTATGAGCTACTATATTAAAAAATAGCTACCAATAAAAAGCGGTTAACCGCTAACCGGACGATTAACTGCCTAGGAGGTTAACCACTACCCGGTTAACTGAGGCGGTTAGTCGATTATAGATAATCTACTAATCGCCTCGGCGGTTACGATTAGCAGTTTTAGGTACTAACCGTTAACCGCAACCATTATTTCACCCCTACATAATTCTCTACCGTGATCATGTCAATTGCAACACTCGCCATCATCGTCGGCATTGCCAACCTCTTCTCTCTCTTTTTTTCCAATTGATCTTGATGGACCAGTCTCTTTGATCTAAGCTTGAACACCACACGGTCCACACCCCCATCTGGCCGAAGTGAGGCTTACCTACACCCTTGGGGCCAACCCGTCTTCTTTTCCAAGTAAGCTTATTATTATCACTTATAACCTCACATCAGGTGAGTTTGGAGGTGGTGTCGCGACGCTTGTTATTCTAGAGGCCTATAATGATGGCTTAGCGCACGACGACACATATGGTTTTGAGTAGGGTATGTCAACTTGAGGTTGGTCTCACTTATCTACTCGCCAATGAATTAGAGGATTGGGAAGGTGGCAAGCAGAGGCGGATCTATTCAGGGGATGCAGGGGCTAGCGCCCTTGCTTACTTTTTAAAAAAAAAAAAAAAAATTATGTATTTTTATGTCAAATTGTAGCCTAGCCATGTCCTTGCCCCTGCTTTGTCCAAAAAAAAAAGTCTTTGCCCCTGCATTTTAAAATTATTTCTTGCTTTCCCTCCACTTATTTCCTCACTACCTTATTTTTTTATTTTCTTTTATGTTATTTATTGTTTTGTTAGATTAAAAACTATTAGAACATGTTAATAATTTTATTATAATATTATTAGACTAATAGATAAATAAATATAATAAATTTTTATTTGTATTTACCAAATATAAAGAGAACAAAAACAAAAATTATTATTATATTTTATTATTTTATTCACGCCCCAACTTGATTGAATTCCTGACTCCGTCACTCATAGCAAGCTAAAGAGGTCAGCGAGATGGGTTGGGTTTCTCCACATAAATGTTACAAGCCGGTAGAACAACTCTCTGAAATATGAGTAATTTTGAAGAAAATATTAAGAATATTCTGTTGTACATTCGAGGGTGGAACTACCTGGGCTTGGAGGACCCCAACCCCCCAAGTCAAGGGGTAAAAAAAAAATATATTTAAAAATTAACTTTTGTCCCCTATTTTTTTTTAAAAAACAAATTTACCCCAATCTAAATATTATAATTTCGTCCCTGCGTATGTTCCTCATTTGTTTACAGGATTTATAGAGGGAAAAAAAAAAAGGACATCATTATGCTTTTGGTGTGGTTCTAAATTATAAAATATTAAAAATTTATTAAAGCTCTAACAAAATGTGATTAGAACATGAAACATGCGTAAATTATTTATTCAATAATACGTGGGACCACTCCAAAAGACTTATAGCTATTACCTGGATGCACATCTATGATCTATGCCTAGGGCAACATAATTGTGTCGCATAAAATATATTTTTTTTTTTGTCCGAGTAAAATATTTGTTGAAATGTTATAAAATAATATATATTTGGTACCATCCTGGAATTTTTTTTTTTTTTAAAGGAATCTGTGGATATTGACAAAAATCATATACCGACACTCCGAGAGAATAATCTTTCTCACTAAAATTTGGATTTTTCTTTTTTAAGTAAAATTTGGAAATTTTTGAACCTCATATCAAATAGTTGAAGTATTTATAAACTTTTAATATTTAGCCACTACATAACTATCAGAGTTTATAAAAAATTAACTATGCTTACAATTTTAAAATTTCTAAGTATACTAATAATAATAATAAAAAGAATAGATACTTTTAAATTTAGTAGTTTTAATTGTCTAGTCATAAAATGTAATAATAAATCCCACTGGTTCAACATTATAAACAAAATGTAATAAATAAGTGAAAAAAAAAGTGTAATAAATGAGACGGGGTTGGCCTAGTGATTAGTGGCAGTAAATGTCATAATCTCTTACAATTTTAATGAAATTATAGATTTTAAATTATGTGAATTTAAGTTGTTAATCGCATCAAACAACTTGAAAAATTGTGCATATTAAAAAGGTATCATAACAACTTGAAAAATGGTTCCAATTTGATGTGATATTAAGGAGACGAGATTTACGTTTATTAATTTAAAATGGTTGTATCAAAAAAAAAAAAATTTAAAATGGTATACGTCTATGAACAGGATTCACTCTATTCAAAGTAAAATAGAGAAACCGTTTGGTGATAAATAATAATTAAATATTTTATTTTGTTCTACCTAACTAACTGTATACAAGATGTTATGTGATAAATATGTTGTTAGCTTGTTTAAAAAATTTATATCAGGTAACATCTTTCACATAATTATATTTAACAAAATAAAATCTTAATTAATTATGAAATGATTCCTATAATTTTTCTTGAAAATAAAAAAGAATCGTCTTTAAAGAGTAGTTTAATCAATTAGCAATCATGTCTCATGAACTAAAAATTATTAATTTAAATCACATTCTCACACTTATGTGTGGACATATGAAAGAAAAAAGAAATGATAGAATCCTAGTCCATACCCATATCCATTCACTCCTAACCAAGGACCCCAATAAAGAAGGTGTTATCATGAATTCATGATTATTCTTAACCTTGTCCTGTTTAGTCTTTATCGCTTAAAAAATAAAAATAATAACCAAGAACATTATTTCAAATTATATGGCCACTAGGACAAATAAGAGAAAATTAAGGTGCGCCATTGGGAAAATTGAAAGAAGTTGAAGCCTTTCTCTTCAAAATCTTATGGGGACTATCTGAGTCCGTACAGATACAGCCTATAGCTAGCCTTACCCCTGCCGCTGTTGCACTGCACAACAGCATAATTGCGTCCAGTTCCATCACCATTCCCGTTATCTCAATGTATCGTCGTTTTATCATATCGTTCAGAAAATCCACACGTATTTTGGAGATAATTGAATAATTGGGTTTTCAGCTTAGCTTCACCGGGAAGTGAGCCGAGGAATGATACGACTGCTCACGAACCAGTGTTAATATATATAAATACGAGGGAACATCATTTTTAATTTTTTTTTTTTTTAAACTTAAAAAATTTTAAATTTAGCTATCTGAATTTTTAATTGTTCTTAATTTAAATCTTTTTGTCAGATTTTAAACATTAAATAATATTTATACCTCTTACTTTTGTATAAAATATATTTCAATTTTCAAAACATTTTTTTATTTTTTTTAAAAATGAAAATCAATGATATTTTGGTATTTTTTTAAATTTTTAACTGTTAAAATTGAGAGGGGTTCAAATTGATAACAATTGAAAATTCAGGGGACTAAATTGAGATTTTTTTAAATTTAATAGATATTTCAAAAATGGTAAAAGTTCAAGAAGGCTTTCTAAAGTTTTCCCTAAACAATAAGCATCAAGGCTCCATGTTTATTTATTTTTACATAACTACAAATTTATTAAGCAAACTCATTAGTATTGACTCAAGAAGGCTAGAAGCACACATTTTATATAGTTTAAGTGAAAATTAAAGGGTTGAATACTTGAAAATTCCTTAGAGTTTTACTTCTTTTTTTTTTTTTTTTTTAGGGTTTAATTTTTATCGCGTGAGGTCCCTGTAGTTTTGATAAATAACCAAATTAGTCATTTTGTCCACTGACCATTAGTTGACTTAACGAAATGACACGTGAACCAATTAAATTTCGCCACATGTCATGTAATTTTTTTTTAAAAAAATTGGGAGTGGCGTGGCCACCTCATGGAGCCAAGGGGGTGGAGGTAGCTAAATAATAAAAAATAAATTACATGACACGTGACGAGATTTAATTGGTTCATGTGTCATTTCGTTAAGTCAACTAACGGTCGAATGACTAATTTGGTTATTTATCAAAATCATAGGGACCTCATGTGATAAAAATCAAATCGTAAAAAAGAGAAAAAAAATAAAAAAATCAAACCCTAAAAAGATTTTTAGTATTTAACCTAAAAATTAAATTATGAATAAATAAATAATCACGGGTTAAACTTTAGATTCAATAATCATTTTTCTTATTAGGTCAAAGAGCGTGCCCAATCTCAAAAAGGCACTAGTTGCAAAGGCCTTACAACGGTTTTTGTGAGAAGGGTAAGTCTATAAGGCTTTGCAACCCACTTCCTGTGGTTTGTCCCCTTGCAAAAGTTACACCTTTGATACCAACCCATCAACAAAGAGGTGCAATGTCCATAGATCATAAGAGTGTTTTTTTTTTTTTGACATGTCTACAAGAGAAAAAGGAAAAAAAAAGGAGATTCAAACTAATAATCTCCGCTTTATTAAGCGTGATTTACAGCTGATTGAATTACTTATTGAAGACCATAAAAATTTTGTAGAGATGCAATGTCAACAGCACCGTTAAAAGGGTGTGGTATTTAACAAAAGGCCACTATTTGCAGAGGTTGCCGTGCCTTTTTAGGATTTATTTGGTATGAACCTACAAATGTAAAACTTAATTAATATGTTAAATATTATTATGCTAATTGATGCTTGCTTTGCATATCAAATGTGGGGGACAGACCGACATAAGCTTATAGCATAAGATGTGCTACTTGCTCAGGTGACAAAAGTAAATAACCACTGTTTTTTATTTGGAAGATTGACGATAAAAGTAACAAAATTGAGAGCGAGAGAAAAAAAAAAAATTACTGTTGGAAATGCTGCGGTAGTTGGACGATTGCTGAAGATTGATGTGGGCAGTAGGCTAGTAGCCGAATCGATTTTATTTTTGCTTTCGCTTTTACAGAGTGATGTTGACGGGGGCAACAGTTACCGCTCCCGGGCAAGCATGTTCCCTCCAGCAACTATTCTGGCACACTGAAACTTTTTTTAATCGTACTTTTGCTTCTTTTGGGGGACTTGTCGATAAAACCAGAGCCAGAGAAATAAGTATTCCCATTCTCAATATCTCCCGGGAAAGAGAAGTTGGATCATGGATGTATCTTATGATCGATGAAGAGTACAGTGAAATGGGTAAAATTTATTTGTGAGTAATTTCACTTAAATTCTTGGAGTTCCAACATCCTTTCAAACTTGAAGGTTTCTGGCCTTAATATATCAAACTTTTGTTTTATTTTAAATATTCACATATGGTTAAATATTATAATTAAATTAAATATAAAAATTTTAAAAAAAATAATTAAGAGTATTTTAATAATTTTACATCCATTCATTAAGATTTTAGGAATGGAGTATTTAAAACGAAATAAAAGTTCAATACACTAAAATGAAAGACTTTAAAGTTTGAAGAAGTATTTGCAAAAGACGTAGAATTTTATGAGATATTTAATATTCAAATTTTATTTTTATGACATTTGAAATTTTAAAATAAGGTTGCTCACTTAAGACATGAAGAGGGTGTTCGGTAATATACAACACATTCCCCCAGGTCATCTTTACACTGCACTGTTCATATATTAAAAAAAATAAAAAAATAAATGATTAATATGAGAAAATGAAAAAATGGTATTAAAAAGTGAAAATTTTTATTTTGTAGTGTTTTTTTATTTGAATAGTAATTGATGTAATATAAAAAATGAATAATTTATTTATTTATTTTTTTAAATGAATTGAATAGTGTGGTGGAATGTATTGTAATGGAGTGTAAGAGCACTAGCAACAACTTCCCAAGAATCCCAACCATTTTTCCTAAATTTAAAGATCTAAACTATTTTTTGATTCCTTATATAAATACACATCACAGTAAATTTCCTTAACCATTATCTGTATCATTAAAATAATATATATTTACTTTTACCATTTTTTTTTAATTCTAAAAAAATCTTATTTTCTTCTCCCCATCCATCTCTCTTCTCCGTCGAAGGCTCTCTCAGATGACAACTTTACTGACCATTTCAACCGGATACTGGACTCCCTCCTCCTCCTCGTCTTCAACAAGATCGGAGACATGAAGGCTCTTGGCCGCTGCTGCGTGTTATCACGGCGCTTCCACTCACTAGTTTCGCAGGTGGAGAACATGGTGATCCACGTGGACTGCGTTATCTCTGACGATGACTCATCTTCTTTCTTTTCCCCTTATTCGGCTGAGAAATCGCACAATCCCTTTTCCAATATTTTCCGCTTCGTCTTCTTGGGCACCATCGTCAAGCCCTTCCAGTTCCTGACCCAATACCTTGGTGGGCCCAAGAGGGTCTCGTCGTCTTCCCTCTTCCTCGTCGAAGATGGAGACTCTGACCAGGGCGCCGTGACCTACCATTCACCGACCTAGGTCCTCAAAAACTTCAACGAAGTTCAGTTCTTCTAGAAATCGTGTGTGGCCGCACCAGACTACATCTCGTTGGACGGAGGCAGCAATCACAGCGAGGCCAATCAAAGAGCAACAAGGAGCACCTTGGTCAGAATCGTGAGAGGAGAGGAGAGAGGGCAACAGAGAAGGGAGTGGGAACATGAGAGGAGAGATAATGTAATTTTATTATTAGAATAAGGATGTGAACGCTACAGCAATCCCAATGTTTTCACATAATTAGGGAATTTGTTGTGGTTAGTTTTTTGTGACTTTTCTGACATTTTTTATAAATGAAGGGAAAAAAAACTACTTATAGGGAGTCTACTAACTGTTAGTGTTCTAAGTTAACAAACAAGGCCAAAGTTTTGTTCTAGAGTAATTTCTTACTTTTTTTTTTAATTATTTTTAATTATTTTTTAAAGAATGAAATTCAAGTGGATGATTATGGTATAAACGAAATGATATGATAATAAAAAATAGTTATTAAATTAATTTTTGTAAAAAAAAAAAAAAAACTTTCATCATATTCAATATATGAAAATACAAAATACAACATGTATAAAAACATCATATATTTAATTCAAATAAATCTAATGAACTTTTAATTATTTTCCCATTCACTCTAGCCCAATTCTCACTACCAGCTACCAAATTTTCCACCCACCTCCATGCCCTGACCCTAGAATTTTCAAAACTAATCAAGATGATAGTTCCAATGGTTATGTGTTAAAAAATTTATAATGGAGGAGCCAATTTTTTTGTTTTTTTTTATGCAAAATAGCTCATCAAAACTTACTTTATCTAATTTAGCTAATGAATTTTTAAAAGCCTCCTACATATATCTAATTAGCTATATTTTTATTTATATCATTTAAATATTATTTATTTATTTATTGATTCTATCTTTATTTATCTTCTAAAATTTGTATTTCACTTTTTATTTTTCAATAGTAATTCGTTTAACACAATAGTTTTTCAATTAATCATTTTTGCAACTATAATATTTTTGAAACGATTATATTTTATAATAATTTTATTTTTTAATGATTATATTTTTCAAATGTCGTATTTGTCAACGTTAAGTTCTCATAGTAAATGAAAAATCTTTTTATTAAAAAATGTGAAACAATATTCTCAGTGGAAATCTTTTTGAGAAAAAGATAAAACAAGTGAGATATATTTTTATTGAGTTTTAATTTATTAATAATTAAAAAAATTACTTTAAAAAAGAAGAGGTAAAAATGAGTGTGAGAAATGTGACCGTGAGAGTGTGCAGCATAAGATCACAGCCCAACCACTGATTTCTTCCCTCTTTTCCCACCTCAGTGCCCCCTTACCGGCGAAAATCCCGTGATCCCCAACCCCTTTAACTCCGAAAACGGCTTGGCCAATACCTATAGCGGTACCATCGACAAGGGCTGCTCCAACGGAGAGAAGACAGACCACTGGTCCACTAGCCCTGTGCTTTACGTTTTGCGCATTGAGCCTTTCGATAGCTTCTAGTTGTGTGCTGGCTAAAGTTAGTTATGGTTTAGAGTCAAAGCAATGAGCGGTTTTGGGAAACTTTCCAGTTCCCCCCACCTTCATTTCGCCAAACTTCAATATCAAGATTCCAAATAAACTGCATCGGACGATCCAGTGCACCGCGGCAATCCGCATGAGAAACTGGGGCACACGGGGTCATGGCTGCTAGTGCTCGACGTCCTTGCGCTGACGCCTAATGCATCTTTTGGTCTAAACGACACGAAGGGAGTTCCCTTTTTCGGCATTTACAGCTAAGTTCACATCGCATTGTCATGTTTTTATGTTAAAAATAAAAACCAATATGCGGCATGTGTTTGACGAAAGTCGTAGCTGGGGCTAAGATACATAAGTGAACATTGGCTAATTGTGCGCAAGGATGAGAACCCACATTGTCAATTTCATAATCAAACACCCTGGCCAGTCTTTCATGGCTGTCCGGTCGAAAACAAGCTCTTCACACTACGTAGCATCAAGAGCTAGAGACCCCGTGTTTGAGAAACTTATGGACAAGTACAAGCATCTTGTCAAAGTCATCGCCGTTCAAGACCTTATACTCGCAAACCCAAAGAACCCATGTGTGTCCCTTGACTTCCTGTCCAGGCTCTCCCAAAGGCTTCACCTCAATCGTGGCGCTGCTGCCTTCCTCCGCAAATATCCTCACATTTTTCACATTTTCTATGACCCCACCAAGTCCCAGCCCTTTTGCAAATTAACGGACGCTGCTATGGAGATTTCATGCCAAGAAGCAGAGGCTATCACTGTTTCGTTGCCAGGAGTTGTTGACCGTTTGTTACGGCTTCTGTCAATGTCCACATCCAAAATTTTGCCACTTCGTGCCATTTTCAAGGTTTGGAGGGAACTTGGGCTTCCCGATGATTTTGAGGAATCGGTAATAGCTCGAAACTCTCATATTTTTCGACTTTGTGATGCTCATGAACCCAACACTCATGTCTTGAAACTAGTTGATGCGAGTCCTAGAGATCGTTTTATGGCATTGGTTGAGAATTGGAGGGTTATGGAGTGTTGCAAGCAGGATTGCAGTGTTGAAAGGGTGGAAATGAGATATAGTTTTAAACATGGGTATCCTCCGTGTATGAAGTTGAGCAAGAATTTTAGGGCCAAGACTAAGGAATGGCAAAGGTTGCCGTATGTGGGTCCGTACGAGGAGATTGGAGAGAAGAAGAGGTCTAAGGCCGGAGTGATGGCATTGGAGAAACGGGCGGTTGCAATCGTTCATGAATTCTTGAGCCTGACGGTGGAGAAGATGGTGGAAGTGGAGAAGATCAGCCAGTTTAGGAAATGGTTTGGGATCGAGTTAAATATAAGGGATTTGTTCTTGGATCATCCGGGCATATTTTATTTGTCCACCAAGGGGAAGAGGCATACCATCTTTTTGAGAGAAGCATATGAGAGGGGATGTTTGATTGAACCAAATCCTATATATGATGCTAGAAGAAAGCTTCTTGATCTTGTTGTCTTGGGAAGTCGTAATTGGTTTAATGGTGAATCGAAGCCAAGGCACAATTTTAATTGCAAGGAGGCCGATGTTGCAGGAAGAGGACAACAGCCAAGATAATGACTGTTTGAGCATCCTAGCTAAACTATTTCAACTTCTTGTGCCAGGTGGTTCATTAGTTTGCCCATCCAAATCTGTTGTTCCATTATTTGCTTTGTGCTATAAGTTATCATCTATTTGAAGGGCCTCATTTCATTACCTCTTTCTGATGGTAAATTGAAGGGTGCAAATCGGTTCAAGATGACCATGTTGAAGAATCATGCAGAGGTGATAACCTCTCTCTCTGCGTGCGCATATCGGCAGGCCACTAAGGCCCAACTGCTAAAGAAAGCTCAAAGAGACTTAAAATTGCACATCAAGGAATTCATTCTCCCATAAAGAGGGAAGACCCTAAAGTTTAACGCTCGAAACAAATTCCCTTTTTCCATGCATTGCCTATATAAAAAAAAAGGCTTGAAACAAATTAGATCAAAGTGTCAAACCCCATTTTCGATCTAATTTGCACCTCTTATATTAGAATTGGATAAAATTTTCTCTTAAAATTGGGTTGAAAGTTCCTTAAATTTAGTTTATTAAATTAAAATTTGTTTTAAAAACATATAATTCTCATATGTATTTTTAATAAAATTAACCGAATATATGATTTTGAAATGCATTTTCTTATTACATCTAACCATGACCAAAGAAGTATATGGTCCTTTTAGAGGTTGAGATTTCTTGGAGTTGGGTCAAGCAAGGGATGATGATGGTCTTCGAATTTCTGGGCGGGTTTGGTATAGGCCCGCCCAGATAAACATTCCCCCAGGTGTAGGACATAACCGAAGCAAAGCCAGCCTATGCCGACAGAACACGTTGGCAGCCAGCTCAGACCAATGCAAAAACCGTATAAGAATTTCACGCGCGCGCTCACGTGCTCCGCCTTATCTAAAACCCCGTCCAAACTACACGACAGGCTACTGAGAGCGAAGCGTGAACGAATACCAGGCGCAAATACACTTGTGAGCGAAAAAGCAGAAGGGTGTCACATATTGAGAAAACGACGCCGTCTCACCACACATCCCACAAACCAGACCAACCCCTCCCTCCATTTAATTTAGATGAAAAAGCACACAAGCCAGTGATGAAAAGAAGGGGCATTTGGGAGCTCTCTGGTTCAAACTTAGAGGAAATCTGAGAGAGAGAGAGAGAGAGAGAGAGAGCTTAGGGGGTGGCTATCAATGGGGGAGCAGAGGAACCGGTGGAACTGGGAGGTGAGCGGGTTCGAGCCGAGGAAAACGACGTCGGAGGATCACAATCCTGTTGCTCCTCTGGTCCGGAGGTACTCGATCTCGGCCGCATCGGCGCTGGCCCATTCGGAGCTGACGAAGCCCTCGGTGGTCTCCAAGGTCCAGCGATTGAAGGACAAAGTTAAGGTCAGTAGCTTCTACTTTATCACTAGCATTTTCCTTTTCTTTCTTCTTTGGCTTGATATTTACTGTTTGAGTAATGTATTTTACTTGTGAGAAGCTAGTGCTTTGAATTTAATGTGGATTAGGCTAAGAAGTTATACCAGTGAAGAATGTGAATAACACTTGAAGAAGGTTGGTCTAAGGAGCCTAGAATGAAGTAACCGCTTGACATTTTCTCTAAGGAACACATTTGGTCTCGATTTCACTGAGCGCTTAATTAGCGCAGGTTCAGTTATTTGAGGCAATTAATGGAAGAGTTGAGGCCTTAAAACTGGAAGTTTATTGCATAGTATTTACTTTTGGTTATATTTTGGGGTTTTAGGAATAGCAGGTGTGTATGTGGAGCATGTGATATGTTAGATGTTCTTGTTGACAACCATATCTCATATTTTGCACAGCTTGCAAGAGAAGATTTCTTGGAGTTGAGACAAGAAGCAAATGAGCTGCAGGAATACTCAAATGCAAAACTTGATCGAGTTACACGTTATTTAGGTGTTCTTGCTGAGAAAACCCGCAAACTAGGTAAGGGTTGTATTCTGCATTTTGGTTGTATGGTCCATGTTAAAAAATTAAGAGGATGCTATTTTCCCCGGGTTCAGGGACTTAGTATTTCATTTGATATATGTGGAGTGGATGGTGCGAGGCTGTTTTTCTAAATTCATGATTGGGTAATATTTTGATATGGTTACAAGCATTGATATTCCATGCAACATTTATAAACATATTGTGGTGGACATAATGTCATCTTTGGGATACTTAATTCATGAAAGTCACGAGTGAAGTTTTGGTATGCCTCACACCATCTTGTACTTTTCTTCGTAAGGTTTATGGTGTTGATTTTTTTTTTTTTTTTGTATAAATGTCAGATCAAGTTGCCCTTGAAACTGAGGCTAGAATTTCTCCTCTGATCAATGAAAAGAGAAGGTTGTTTAATGACTTGTTGACAACCAAAGGTGAGTCTTCTATGAGTTTTTCATTTGAAAAGTCTCTCTCTCTTTCTTGCTCTCACACTCTCACCCAGGCACAGACACCCATGCACTCACATGGCTCATGCCTGCATGGTGCTTCTCAGAAAGTTCTTTCAGTCGTTTTGATTAAAAACTTTTAATTCTTCATTTCAGGAAATATAAGGGTATTTTGCCGTACAAGACCATTGTTTGAAGATGAAGGTCCCTCTGTCGTTGAATTTCCTGATGATTGCACCATCCGTGTCAATACTGGTGATGAAACCATTTCCAACCCGAAGAAGGATTTTGAATTTGACAGAGTTTACGGACCTCATGTTGGACAAGGTGAGCATAACGATCATTCTTTAATTTTCTTTCTCAATTGTTACATCAGATTGTACTGTATGAAGTTACTATATATTAGTTCATACTCCGGTTGCATTTGAGCATGTTGATTAGTATCTTTGATATTTTGTATGCAGCTGAACTGTTCAGGGATGTTCAGCCACTGGTGCAGTCAGCTTTGGATGGATATAATGTTTCTATATTTGCTTACGGACAAACCAACTCTGGAAAAACACACACAATGGTTGCCCTTTTTCTCTTTCTCTATTTATCTATCCACTTATAAATGTACTTGTTTGTGCATGCATGTGATGCATCCGTTATGTCAGTACATGCAGATTTATACATGCATTAGAATGTGCTGTCTTGTGAGCTAATTTAAAGGGCTTCTAAGTTGGGGTGATTCTATTATAAGATTAGATGGCTCTACTTCTTGAAGAATATTTCTTTTCCTGTCCCATTTTAATGGATTACTTGGGAAGAGAGTAAACAAGGATATGGCCCTGAAAGGGCGTAGGGGCTTAAAAGGACCCATGCAGTTGATCCCAACTACTTGGATTAAGTGGATTTGAGTTTAGTTGAGTATAAGGGGTTACTTGGGAAAAGTAGAATGATTAATATTTTTCACCAACTGAACTTGTTACGTGGTGGATTCTTCTCTTCCTCTTCCCCCTTTACTATAAAACAGTCTGGAGAAACTTTTGTACAAAATGAACTCGATCGTCCTTTGATGTTAGTCCAACTTGCAGTGTGACTATTACTAGGGGTGATTTAATGTCTCAATTTTAGCAGGCTCTTTTTATGTTCAAATTTCATGATATTTGTCCTACCCGATGTGCTTTTGCAATTTTTTAGGAAGGATCTAGTCATGATCGTGGTTTATATGCTCGCTGTTTTGAGGAGTTGTTTGATCTAGCCAACTCGGATTCAACTTCCACTTCGCGATTCAAATTCTCTGTTACAGTTTTTGAGCTCTACAATGAACAGGTTATTTTTCTGTCCTCACTTATCTGTGGTAATAATTTTCTGTTTTCGGATTTTTGTTAGATGACAGTTTTGACACAGCACCATCATTATGTTTTGATCTGGACCTGTTTCCTGTCCTTCTAGGCCAGGGATTTGCTTTCCGAATCAGGGAGCAGTTTACAAAAAGTCCGAATGGGATCACCAGAGTCTTTTGTAGAACTTGTGCAGGAAAAAGTTGATAACCCATTGGAATTCTCTAGAGTCTTGAAAGCTGCTTTTCAGGGCCGGGGGAAAGATATATCAAAGTTTAATGTTTCTCACCTGTATGGTCTTAGATATGTTCTGTAAAAATGTTTTACGTTTAGTTTATTTTGTCCTTGTTGTGAGTGTTATAATGGTTTTTTATTATATTTTAGTTATGCTTTGAGCTAATATAATTTTGTAAGAGTAAAAGTAAGCCCTCTTCTGCTTTTGGAAATGGAGTACTTTCAGATTCTGTAATTAGACTACGAGGTTTTTGTGTGATAGAATTATCCAATAAGTTAAGATGTATTGTAGTCATTCCTGAATTGCCTCTTCAGTATGGTTTGTGCTCTATAACAGTGAATGTCTATTGTCTAGTGACTCTAGTAAATTCTAGTAGCCTTTTTCATCTTTGCCAAATCAGTTTAAAGAAATTTTGTAACCTGCTCTTGAATACCTCATTTGAATACATAGAAAAAGATTCTTCAAAGTCTGTAATTTATAGATTTGCACCATTTTGCACATTCTAATTAATTTTTACTTAATAAAAAGAAAAAAGTTAGTATTGAAGTTTTAGGAGGTAGCTCACTGGATCGGAGTTGCATCTCTGCCGAAACTTGAAATAGGAGATGTTTTTATCTTCTGTTGCTACTCTCAAGGGCAAACAAGGAAGTTTAAAAGATTTTAAGTTTTATTTGGATTTTCCCGAAAGTTTAACTTTGTTTTCTTTTCAAAAGACGATATAACTTGTCAATTTCAGAGAGGGGAAAATATAATATAGCCAAAGGTTCCAGTTATTATATTTGTGTGTTTGTATGTGTATGTCATTTACGGTACTTGATGCTCTTATCTTATTCATCTATGCGCATTTCTTGTCTCATTGTCAGGACCGTCACAATACATATATATTATAACAATTTGATCACTGGAGAGAACTCGTACAGCAAGCTCTCTCTTGTAGACACGGCTGGAAGTGAAGGTTCAATTGAGGAAGATGATAGTGGGGAGCATGTGACGGACCTGCTGCATGTTATGAAATCTTTTTCAGCGTATGTCATGTTAGATAATCTCATATTTTTTGCCATGTAGCAACCTCTGAACTTGGATTTGCTGCTTGCTTATCAAAAATAATATGCATGTCTCTCCTTGGGATTACCAGTCATTGCTTACCATTGGTTTTGATCCAAATGTTTTCCATTCAATAAGAACTTAAACAAATATACGCAAACATATATTCTCAGTTTTTTTATTTTTTTTTTCTTCTTCCTGGTGTGGTTATTGCTTGGTTAGTTAACCAGGACTCACATTCATTTAATGTTGGATTTTTCTAGGTGTGGTGGGTGAGGTAGGACCGTAGGAGGGTATTTGTTATCCTATTCTTTTGTATATATATAATAGCAGCTATAATCTCAGAAAGCAGAATTGTCATCATTCGCTCGGTCCATTCTCTTCTTACTGTGTTTTCTGTTGCATGCGTAGGTTGGGGGATGTTTTGTCGTCTTTGACTTCAAAGAAGGATGTGGTTCCTTACGAAAATTCAATGCTTACTCAGATACTTGGAGACTCACTAGGTATTCAATTTCCTTCTTGTGTTTATGGTGGCAGTTGTTATTATCATAAGAGTTGTAAGAGCAACAAAAGTGAGTTTCCTGAGTAATGGTAACAATAGCAAATTTTTTCTACTGTGCCCTACTTATGGGGCTTTATTTCTTTTTGTTGTTTTCCTATGTATAGGTGCACTCAATTGATGCTGAGATGCTTAGTATACTAGTCTTACGAGAGTGTGTTATCTGATGGTAGCTTCGCTGAAGGAATGCCTAGTTGGCATTATAGCATGTTTGGTTTTCGAATGATATAATGCCCATTTTTAACATGGACTATTCTTTGGCTCCATTCAAGCTAATTTTCTAGTGCTTTGACCCCTGTATAGAATCTTACTTCCTCTTTATTTTAGTAGTTAAAAAAAAAAAAAAAAACTTATAGTTGTCAGAAAAGTACCATTTTCTTCCAACATGTTGAAGCCAACATCTAGAATTTAATTAGGAAAACTCTACCACCCTGGCTGTTTTTCTTGTCTTTTCCTCTTCTAATCATCTTGGATACAAGTATCCTTATTTTTGGTATTGTGCAGAGTTTGTTGCTTTTAATTTTCTTTCTTGAATAAGAATTAATTGGCAAACCATCTTCTGTTGCCTTTTAAAATTTTATTCTTTCTGTAGGTGGAAGTTCGAAAACTTTGATGATTGTTAACGTATGTCCAAATGTAAAGAATCTGTCTGAGACATTATCATCTCTGAATTTCTCTGCTAGAGCCCGAAATTCCGTGCTAAGCCTTGGAAATCGAGATACAATTAAGAAATGGAGAGATGTTGTAAGTTCCTACTGTTTTCTTACGAAAAGAAGTGATAAAGTTTGTCCTTTGCTTCTATCAACTTGTGTATTCTGTAGAGAGCTACTTCATAGCAGTAGTTTTGATTTAATGATATACTAAACTTTTTAGCGATAACAGTAGGGTCTGAACAGTAGAGGGGACATGAACTCCTACATGATCACTCAATGAAATCTTTTGAATACTGCTGTGTGGCAAGGACCCTGAAAATTTTTCCAAAGAGAAAATATTGAAAAAAACAAAATGGTGAAGCTTCTTATTTTGCCAATTGTACCTGATAATTTGAGGACCCCAAATAAACTTACCGAATCCGACAATATTAATTTATTCTTTCTCTTTTTTTTGGGGGGGGGGGGGGGG